>JARKHS020013259.1:0-130117 GCA_030143305.2 Amblyomma americanum | reverse complement strand
TAATTTCTAGCACCTGGAGTCTATCAATATTCATTTAATCGCACAGTGCACCGGCGTAGAGCATTTCGCTTTCATTGAAACGCAACCGACGCGACCTGGATCCAGCTCCCGTTTTTCGGAACAGCAGCCGTGCACAATAACAACTGAGCCACACCGCCGGCTTCATAGCTGAGGTTACTGCCCAGCTCCAATTTATCGCAAGCTGAAAATTCAGCAATTCCAACAACAAAGTAATCCACTTGACTGCTTCCAGCAGTATAACTGAGATATTTCTAGCGGCTTCATGCACGCTCTGATACCTGCTCAGAGCTTACCTAAGAATGCTATCGCTCAAAGAATGCGGTGAAAAAGTTGCTCGGGGCTCAACTTCGGAGGTTCAAAGAGCTGTAAGTACTTTCCGATTTTGAAATTGAAAGTTTGTGTGTTTAGCAGTCGTTTCTGAAATTACTTTCGCGAACAATTGCGCCTTCCAGTGACATGCCAATAGCACCAAAATGAACACTAGAGCTGCATCACTAACAGCGATGTAAGCAATTCTGAGTCACACGGCACATGTTGCCTGAACGTGCGGCTGTCTAATTGAGCTCTCTTGGGCACTGCGTAGCATAAACCTTCGGCCAGTATCTATATCACTACAGAAATGTTGATATTAAGCGAGAGGCAGTGTAGCTCTATAGGTAGAGAAATCGCAAATTACTTCGAGCAAAGCTATAAGCTTTCGTTTTGTTGCAGGGTGCCGACCATGACTAGTATAAAAAAAAGCAATACCTACACTCTAGACACCTTTGTTTTGTCCGGCGTATGGCCACGAGCACGTGGTATATTTATACCAAGCCAACGCGGCGCTATAACATGTGCCGCTCGTATTAGGTGAGGTTCCTGGTAAAGAGCTGCAGGGTGCAATAGCTGTTTTGAGGTCCTAACTTTGCCCATGTAACTGCCCAGTGCGTCTTGTCACGCTTGACAATGACTGCGCAGAGGAGAGAAAGCCGTTGCGATGGTTTTAATGTGAAGATGGAATAGATTTTACCGGTGAATACGCATTCCCAAGCTGAAATTTTGCGGCACCTGTAAATAGAGCACTGTCGTGAGGTAGCGCAAGAGGATTCGCGCAACCGGCACCCTACCCCAATAAGACTTTCAGCGCCCGCAAATATGAGCTGGCATTTCCGACTCAGAGTCGCACGCACAGTCTGCACGCAACAGGCGCCCGTTAAAGCTTCTAGGGCCCCGAACAGCTAACCTCTCCTAAGAGGCGATGACATGACCATCGGGAGAACTAAGGCGCTATGGCCTGAAGACTGGAGCTAGCAGCGATTTAAGAACGATGAGATCTAAAATACTAGGCGTTGTCGCGTCGAGCTCGGGTGAGCTTTTATGCATTACATCAACTGAGACTTCAGTGAGTGCTTGTTCAGTGAAAAGTCTAAATGGCCACTGAAGAGATAGACTGATGTCGCTCCGATGTTGTAGAGCGGTAGGGCGCGACATCACAATTATTCTAGGCAAAGGCGACAAAGAAGAGGAATTGAGGGAGGGAGGGTGGTATGTCATAATGATAGTCTTCAGATTATTTTGGAGCACCTGGGGTATTTGATTATATTCGAAGACTCAATTCTTCCCGGTCTCTGCTTTGCTTAGCTTTTTGCTCTTGGCAGGGGCGTAATTTAGTCCTTCAATATCGTCTGTGTTCTGTAAGAGGAGTGCATTGACCGGCGCCTTCTACAGGAGCCAAGGAGCTCCTGCAGAAGATAAGAGGAGTGCATTGACCGGCGCACTCTATTGGGCATTCAATTCGAAATACCCAAAGGAATGAAAATGCAGATGCCACGCTTGCAAGCAAAGTGGTCACATTGAAAAGCTTTGCTATCAACGTACAGGCATGTCATTCTATCACTGGTTTGAAGGCACGACGTCAAAGTAGGCTCTTTCTGAGAGAATGATTAGGTAAAAAATAAGTGCATGAAAGCAATTCCACCTCGAAGCTCGAATTAGGAAGTGCTTCATGTCTGGTTCAAGATTAATCAATTCACAGGACATTTTTCGATCAAATAGGGCGTCATCAATCTGCTTGCAGGTCAAAGGCAGGGAAAGAGCAATTAACATAGCGAGGCAGCGAGGCTTTATTGCAATTTGTTTGGCACTGTTTGGCACTGAAGACCAACCAGTGGACCTATGCCACCCCCAACATGTATTCAGTTCTCCTTTGCCATAACGTCGTTGGCCAGGGTTCAAAAGTACATATTCGACACAGGTTTGTCTGATTGGGAAAGGAATTTAAATTAAGTTCGAAAGAATGCCAACAAAAAATAAAAAATCGAAAAAACGAAAAAGACATTTCAGAACCTGCTCGGTTCCTTGGCCAAGTGTAGCTACGGGCGAGTTGCTGCTTGTCTTTTTAGTCTTCGGTTAGTCATCCGCTGGGTAACTGGGCGTAGACCATGGATGTAAGAAGAGGGGTAGGAGGGCTCATAGGGAGCGGCTGCTGACTATGTCATGACCCTAATAAGAGCCTTGTGTGCGAGCGAGGCTATGTGTCCAGCAAAATACGAGTAGTTCCTTCGAAGTAAGTCTCGACATCTTCTTTGTGTTAGTTCATTCTTTCGATGCAGTTCTTGGTTTCTCCTGTGTACGATGTCAAGAACTTCGAGCAGGTGATGTTGTATACTTGCGTAGGCTTTATTCTTTTTCTTTCGCTGCCGTCTCAGGATCGGAAGTTTGAACAGGTACGCTTCGCTCCATGATAGTTTCATATAAATGGAAGGCGTTCGAAACAAGAAGCGAAGAGGAAACTGCTCGTTTTCACATTTTTGAAATGAGAAGAGCTTACATGCCAACAAATTTTGTAACCAGCATATTGCTGAAGATGCAGCATATTGCTGAAGATGCAGATGATGCCCAGTCTTTGATGTCCCGACAAGCGCGCATAAAGGAGCGCGCAGTAAGCCGGTGGCTGCCGGGGGAGGGGGAGGGGGAGGAGGAGGCGGGGGGCACGTGTCAATCACCACTATGTTCGCTCGACTGAGCTAGGCTCTATGGGCATCTCGCGGTCTGGCGGCGCCGGCGAAGCAACAGCAAAGGCTCCACGAACACATTAGCGCCTTCAGAGGCAGTCTCTGCAGCACAATGCTACGCAAGGTGGGGGTGATCTGGTGTCTTGTATCGTGACAAACCTGCGTGAAGCAGTAAGAGCCGAGGCGAGAAATCAGAGTCGAGGGAGACTGCATCGTCACCTGCAAGCGCGGTGGACCAGCAGCTGCCACTAGGCAGCGACAAGACTCTAAGGAGTTTTTAAATGGTCCGATGTAGTACTGAAGCCGACGTACTGTTGTTTGTAAAACTAGCGAAATTACTCGAGTGCTCTATCTCACTCCTTGATTTCATGTTGATAGTAGTAGAAAAGTGTGATAGCCCTCATTTTCACCACTTACTGCCGACCGCACCATTTTATGATAAGGAGTTTAAAAGCGGACAGTAGCCATTTACACTCCTATCCGGACTAAATCATGTTTACAGTTTAATTTCCTCTTCTGAACTTCTGAACGTTTGTACTTAATACCCTTCAAAGGACATTATATACTCTCTGAACTCTAATAAGCAAGGAAACTAAAGATAGTGTATGTATGCTAGTTAAGCTGGCGCCTTGAAATTCAGAGGGTTCTCGAGCCATGGTGGCTCCTGACAGGAAATAGATCATAAGCGGCACATGAACACCGATTTATCTTGAGCCAAACTAAGGTCATGAGAACAGAGAAACTAAAAGACACTATCCTGATAGTGCCAGCAAAGCCGAAAGTCTAAAGAATAATTTTGTGCTTGCACGGGCAGGGGAATGCGAAACACAGTAGAATGCGAAAACTGCCAAAGCACGACGTGCACCTGCAAGCAGCGATCCTCCGAAGGATTTTGCGCCTTATTGTGAGCATTAGGAGGAGTCTAAGTGCCACAAAATTTTTTAATCCCTTCCCAAGACCAATGATATTCATTTCGTCTGTGCCTCAGCAGTCAAACTTTTACTGAGGCAGACGGCTTAGCCGCAGGCCAGCTGCTCAAAAAGAACATTTGGCTTTGTAGCCGTGATAAGAATTTCGGGAAAACTAACTAAACATCATAGGCGACACTACCCGCGTATGGGGTAAGGAAGCCTGCCCTTTTGAGACACAGAGCAGTAGCAGGGGCTAGTTTTTCACAGAGCGCATGAGTTTCTATACCAGAAGACACATGATGTCCGTTCATGTTGATCATCACCATCATCAGCCTGTCTACGTCCACTGCACAGAAGAGGCCTCTGTCATGTCTCTCCAATTTACCTATCCTTTCCCAGCTGCACCCGCCATACGCCCGCAAACTTCTTATCTCTTCCGTCGACCTAACTTTCTGTCGCCCCCTGTTACGCTTGCCTTCCCTTGGAATCAAATCCGTTACCCTTAAGGACCAGCGGTTATTTTGCCTTCGCATTATATGCCCTGCCCAAGTCCATTTCTTCCCCTTGAATTCGACTAGGGTATCGTTATTCCGCGTTTGTTTCCTCACCCACACTGCCCGCTTCTGGTGTCTTAACGTTACACCTATCGTTTTTCTTTCCATAGCTCGCTGTGTTTTCCTTAACTTGAGCTGAACCGTTTTCGTTAGCCTTCACGTTTCTGCCCCGTACGGGGGTACTGGTCAGATGCAGCGGTTGTATACTTTTCTCTTGAAGGATATCGGTAAACTGCCACTCATGAAATGAGAGAACCTGCCATATGCGCTAAACCCCATTCTTATTTTTCTAGTTATTTCCCTCTCATGATCTGGATCAGCGGTCACTACCTGCCCTAAGTAGACGTATTCGTTTACCACTTGCAGCACCTGGCTGTCAATTGTGAACTGCTGTTCGCTTGCTAGACTGTTGAACTTTACTTTGATTTTCTGAATGTTAATTTTTAGACCCACTATTCGTCTCTGCCGGTCTAACTCATCGATCATAATACACACACCTGAATCTAATATATAAGTGTCATATTTGCTAGCGTAACTAATTATCGGACCACTTCCGAGATAAAAAATGAAACTTCTTCCTGACTTGCGTGGTTGCATTCTTGCAAAGTATTTCGGGCGACTAATTTCGTGTTATATTGCGACCTCAACATCATCGCATTTACCTGCCTAAGCACTAAAGAAAAAGGGGTTTTTCATATACCTTAACTTAACAGTATCCTGGGCCGCCAATCATCTCTCTTGTGAGGGGCTCCGAACAAGGCCTGAAACACAGCTATTTCAACAAAATTGCATGCTGAAAGCGCCGCGGCAACAAGCCATATAAGAATGCTTTGTTGGCATGGAGAGGAGAGGGTTACGTTGACCGAACCGCCACAGAAGGCGAGAAATGGCGAATATTATGCACCTTGTAATTCTTAGGGAGCTTTTTCACCTCAGCAGCGGATGTGCGCACTGGGCACCAACACCACATATCATAGAGGTGGACAGAGTAATAGATTTAATCCTAGCTAGGAAATGGATCTTTCTATTCGCTTTCATCGCCATTGCACTGCCCCAAAATATCGAGCATATGGGCCATCCTAAAGGTCATCGGAAAGAAAAAAAAGGGTGAATTTTTTCCTTGTTTGCTTCGATACCATTCTATCCTTAAGATGTACACTTGTGAATAGTCCCTTTGTTCAAAACCGCCGTAGTCATGGGCCGTATTTTATTGCTCTTAGGTTACTGGGTTTATTTTATTATAGCGCTGGGTACAGAATGCGCAATATTGCTCCACTTTTAGCATGCAGAAGTAGTTGTGTATGCCACAAGTCGCCGTGGGTTCAAAAGTTCGAGATAGAATATGCGCCTAAACAATGATGTTGCACATTCTGCTCTAAGTGAAGGCCTTCGGAAGGTACAGTAAGTTTTTGTTATTTCATTCCTCCAATGCGTTGTGCGTCTTTAAATGTTCATCGTACCTCTTGTAGGTCATAAAATACTGCGAGAGGTTATTAAATGATATCAGTTTTGCAGAATAAAATCTTTTGCCAATTTTTGAAAGGCACTAACGATCATAAGTTTTTTGGCACAGTCGCTTGAGCTAATGTAGGATTTCGAAGGGTCATGTAGACAGCCAAGGTTTGAGAAGCTTTCGCCACATGGTGAAAGGCGTGATGTTAAAATTACTTCTGGATGTCTACAGGCGATAAAGACGATTGGCTGGTTGTTCAAGAAGAGGTTATATGCTATTTCAGAGCATGTCAACACTTACAAAAAAATTTCTTGCATAGGCTGGCTTAGTTTTCTTGCAGGCTATGAAAGAAGGTTACGTGATTTGTATTAGTAACTTTTACATATATCTCATGCCAGTGGGAAACGCATTTCCTATCTTTTTTGAAAAAGTGTCTACCACAACTTCGAGGTACGAATTTATGATACCCACGACGTCGCTACCTTTGCTGTGGTAGAAACCAGCCAATCTCAAAACGCAACGCATCTAATGATAGATTTTAATTTGATTGACAAAAAGGCAGGTTTTGGTGAAAAAAGAGTATGGCAACCCTTCTGAATCCAAATCCCGCGATCTCTGAAGCCACAACGCTAAGAAACATCCAGCATAGCAAGAGCATTAAGAATGTTCATGATTTTTTCACGTCACGCCTGATGATATAACGTGAATAGCGTATGCACACAAAGCATAACAAAAAGAAAGAAATACGGTAAGTGCCGTTAATCCGAGAGATTTAGGAACACTGTAGGCATTTTGATTTTTTTAGAGATTTTTGCAGATAACTCTGTCGTTCAAGAAACGTTTAGGATTCTTCGAATTTACCACATCGCGGAAAGCAGGTCAGGCTGCGTTTTTTTAATAGAATAGGTGTTATGCCCCTCTTAGGGTGCGACGCAGCTGTTAAAGCTATCGAGCAGAAATACGGCAGGACATGGAGTTTGCAGGAAACGACAGGAACAAAACATCGTCCATTTCGCATTCCTTTCCTGCAGGCCGTGGAGTGGCTGTTGACATTGGTGAAACCTCTCACTGAAATATCCTATCCAATTGAACCCTACGAGCGCATTGAATAATCCACTCGGTAGAAAACGCTGTAGAACGCTCCGTCGCTCCACATTTAAGGGACGTAGTCAGAGCAGGGGTGTTTAGTTCGCATGACTGTTATTTCGTGCTTTGGCTGTTTGTCTTCGTAGATTGCGCAGTATCTGCACTCACTACCGCTATTTACTCATTAGTCGCGAGCAAATCCAGCACAGTTTTCATTTCACACCAGCCGCTCAAGCGCAGGGCTGTCTTGGGACCAATCGCCATTATGTTTACAGCACTTGTATTGATGTCACGTTGAGTTCTTTGCAAAAAAACTTCAGTCCTTTGTTCAGTACCCACAAAATACAGGTCTACTTTTCCAGCTTTTCTGACTCAGCCTGAAGGCGAAGGCGGAAAGAGGCTCTACGTTTTAAAAAATTTTGCTCTCCAAACTTCTTTTTAAAGCAATCGAGATCCTTGTGTTTTTCTGCATTAACTTTTAATAATTTACTTTTCCTCATTGTTACTCGGTTCGCCTTAATTTAACACTTTAATATTCCTTAGGAATTACGTAAAGCCTGCGTTCTGGTCCCCACAGAAAACATTCCGCTTTGTCTGCATTTCCGGTGGTGCTGCAATTACTTCTTTCCCAATGGTGACTCTGTTTATGTGCCAAAATCTATGATTTGTAATTGAAATTGGTCTCTATTTTAGGTAACACGCTCCCCCCCCCCCCCCAAATTGGCTCCACATACGGCGCTGGTCAGCCAGCCTCCACGAATCTACTGGTCTTAGCGTCAAGCTCATATTGTGAACTTTGCAGAAGAAGCAGAGACTGCTTGTATAAGCTCGCTATTTACTAGTGGACTGCAGGATGTGCATAACGCTTATGTAACTAAAATTCTATTGAATACGTTGAAACGTACTTCCTGGTCTGAAGTAGATAAAGACCTTCATTGTCATTTGTAAACAAATGTATAAACTGAGCACACTGTACACAATATACTTTATATATTATGAAAAAATTCTGTTTTCATTTGTATACGTTCCCCCGCCGCGGTGGCTCAGTGGTTAGGCGCTCGACTACTGATCCGGAGTTCCCGGGTTCGAACCCGACCGCGGCGGCTGCGTTTTTAAGGAGGAAAAACGCTAAGGCGCCCGTGTGCCGTGCGATGTCAGTGCACGTTACAGATCCCCAGGTGGTCGAAATTATTCCGGAGCCCTCCACTACGGCATCCATTCTTCCTTTCTTTCACTCCCTCCTTTATCCCTTCCCTTACGGCGCGGTTCAGGTGTCCAAAGATATACGAGACAGATACTGCGCCATTTCCTTTCCCCAAAAACCAATTATTATTATTATTATTATTATTGTATACGTTAGGAATGCAGTACTCTCAGGAAAAAAAAGGAGCAAAAATGACGCAATAGACAACTGATGCTCTAGCAAATCTTCACTTTGAACTGGTAACAGGAGCTATTGTATCGCCTCAGGCAGATTCTCCTGGCCGGCAAGAAGCCAAATCATGGCTTCGTTGGTGCAAGTTTTACGTTATCAGGAAAGGGCTTCCAAGATTTTGCCCGCATGTGAGCTGCGGGATTTGTCGAGTCTTTCCATATGCTTTATTCTCGCATGGCGTTTCAATGCACGGAAACACGCGGGAAGTTGCATCCTTTCACAGGCAGATTGCCCTAAAGCGCTGCTGTTAGGTGTTTGAACTCAAGCATTACCTATTCCGACAGCAAAATCTTTCAACCGTTTTCACTTATTTGGCGCAGCCAATTTAGACCATAGTAGAAGTGCAACTGCTATTTGCAAAGACAGTTTTGAACTGCAATGATGATTTACAAAAATATTTTAATAACGATCTTAACTGCCAATATTTTTTTCTCACACAAGTGAGAGGTAGTGCGAGAGAATCGATTCTTTCCAGCTTCGTAACTAAGAATTATCAAATACTTAACAATAAGAAAAGAAACATTTGCCCCTACGCAACAAACAAAAAGACATTGATACAGCTGGGTAACAGTCATGTTCTTTCTCGCTCCTAACAAAGATCTGATTACCAAAATCTATGGGTGAATTCTCATTAAGGTCATGTTGGTACAAACAGCGCACTTCTGATACTACGAAGGATCTATAGAGAGTATGACCGCGGTATTGTAAAGTAGTTTCATAGGCCAAAAGACTTCTATGTAATTTTCAGTTAAGATGAGCCGTATATTATGGACAAAACGCAGAACGACATGATATGGGACCACATGGCAGCTTCTTGTCCCGGAGGGTTAGATGTGTACTTAGGTGCAGGCTCTCTGAAATAAATGCTTCATTTGTGCGCACATCAAGTAAAACGGAAGGGAGACCAAAGGAAGTGAAGAAAAGTTATGGGACAGCCCCACTCCACTGGCCAACTAATGACATAGGGAGACAAAGCTGATTTTTCTTTGGGGGGCGGGGGGAGAGAAAACAAATTTTTACATACAGCTTGGAGCGAACACGTGTGCAGCGAAAGCATACCCAGCAATTCCGGACAAAAAAGCATTTTTGAGCGGGAACCCGTTTATGAACGCAACTTGTTCATATATTGTAAGATTTCATTATAACAAACAATATATTTCGGCCACCTGTTATCGCACAGTACACGTGCCTCTAGCATTTCGCCTCCACGAAATGCGACCGCCGCGACCGGGGTCACACCCATGTCTTTCGGTTCAGCAGCCGAGCACCATAACCACAGAACCACCGTGGCGGCTCACGGGGCGATAGATGTGTGCAAGTGGCCTGATGAAAGGTTGTTGTTTTACTGGCATGATAAAGGGAGCTGTAGTGACGCGTAATTTTCTTAGCCATAATGTTCTCAGTAGCCGGATACTTCTCGTGTTCACTAACCGACATCAAAACTTACTTACACTACCCTACAGACTACATTGAATTGCAAAGTGTCATTCAACTTTAAGACACACGTTTTCTGTGCTTTGTTTAACTGCTCCTTCAAGCACAGGGCGCAGTCAGGCTGACTAGCCTTGTACTTGCCCTTAAGAACTTTGATAAGCGGCTTCTTGTGTTACGGTTCGCAGCCTATTCTGCTTTATGTTCGGATCAAGGTGTAAGAAGATTTTATTCTTACACCTTGTTTCGGATCCAATGCGCGGTGCACATGTGCGGTCACGTCTTTAAGCTAAATGTCTCGTATTGCCATTTTTGCACCGACTATGTTCCTTCATCTTCCGCGGACAGTTTTCTGCTGTAGTAGAATGACGTTTACATTGCCTCTCAGGGCAACTCTTTGAAGGCAGGAAGTTGGTCTGTAGGTGTAGCTTAACAAAGTTTTCCGGTCCTTCAATGCTTCCTTTTGTACTGCCACTTCTCGCATGACTCCATTTTTTTTCTAGTGAACAGGACAGCCCGCGACCGAGACCACCAAATGAATCAGACAAGCTGATGCGCTCAGGCGCGCAGCATGCTTCTTTCGTTGTCCAGAACAGTGAAATGCAAAGTTCTATTGTTCCCTAAAAAATAAAATCCGCGAAGCTTTAGTTTTTGCAGGCTTTTAATGACTAGTCTAACTGTCCGTTCCCTGCGCGTATACTTAATTTTTAAACTAAATGTACATACGTTCTCCGTTCCGCGAAATGACAAGGTGCACCTTCGCTCTCGCATACAGCACTCGCAACGTTACACCTGAATTGCACTTTCGTAAAGCTGCAGTCATTCCGTAGCACGTGTAGATTTATCGTACTCTTCACGTCGAGAGTAAAGTAACAATTGCCGCAGACCCTTCTATTCACTGCTGTTCACGCCGAGAGTACCTTCATGGAAGCTAAATGCGGAAACAGCGGCTGAAGATTCAGATGATCCAAACTTTTGGGCATTAATTACCCGGCCCACTACTCCAAGGAACAGATAGACCTAATCAACATATTATGCGCTCTGCTCTCTCCACTCCTTTAAATTAGCGCGTTTAAACGCTAGCATGTCTTATCACTTTCGTGACACACAAAGCTCAGATGACAATGTTGTGATGTTTCCAATTGTTTCCTAGGATTGAATCAGTAGTTATCTGATAATATTACGCATTTCCAAGCTATTTACGCAATCATAAATTTGGCCTGCCTGCGCTATTGTATTTCATTCTAGTAGAGATTTGGCCGCAGGCCAAAAACTAACCCGCAAATGGCACTTTAGGCATTTGGGTCCTGAATCTGTTAATAAAGCCCAGAATACATTTCTATATATTGCATGCGCAAGGAATAATCAATTAAAATGTTATTTGTGCTGTAGGAAGAAATATTGGGCTGTCTTTTATTCTATGCATTTTACCTCGTTCTCCTTAAGAATACTGCTTAATAAAAAAAAAAATCATCTCGGCTGTAAAAATTTTCTGAGAAATTTGGAAAACTGTTCTAGTTCACTATTCTTACCACCATTGGCGCATGACAGGAAATTGTAGGCTGTATACTTTTAGTGATGTGGTAAAAGAAGCTAACAGTTAAGTTGCCGAGCTGTTGCTCAGGGACCGATCGTGCGCGCACCCCGAAGCTGGTGGCTTGGCCCCCTTGGTTTTGTGTGCGTTAGTTGTTTGTCGGAGGTCCTCAAGAAGCCGCCATCCCGGCGCCGCCGAAATGGGTTTGTTTTGAGACAAACGCGGCAGATGGCGGCAACGGTGGCTAACCGGCAGTGAGGAGGCCCGTCCTTGTAAAGTCGCGCTCGGGCCCTGGGGTTTCGAGAGGGGGTCGCGTGCGAATTTATGGCTTTTAAAGGCGGACCGTGGGACTGAACACCTTGGGGCGGACAGCAGAAGGGGGGAGCGCGACCAGGGCAGTGCGCGGATCGGACTGGGTGTTCGGTTTCCCTGAGCCTCCGCTGGCGCTTTTAGTGATTTTGTGCCTGTGTGCTGTAACAAGGCGGAACTGCGCAACATCTTCGTGGAATTCGCGCGGTGCCCGCGAGACAACAACAACGTGAGCTCCGGCGTGCTATCGGCTCCTTCAGTTTGAACGAAATTCTCCTGATTGGCTCTGAGAAGCGCATTTCCAATTGGTTACAAAAAGGGTCCCCAGAATGCTGGGTGAAGGGATTTAAGGGCGAGTTTTTGGCGCGAACAAGTAGTTCGAAGGGCAGGTCGCCTGTGAGCGCCCGTGCAATAAAGAGATAGTGTCCCGAAGAAGTTGTCCAGTCCGTTCCTCAACGTGTCGCCGGATCACCGAACCATCAGAAGACTTCAAGATCAACACCATCGATCTGTCGATCACAAACATCGATCGATCGGTCATCCATCACCACCCTCATTTCCGAAATTAACTCCAACTGTCACCGAAAGAAATGTTTTCAACTCAAACCTTCTCTAGGGTCATGTATTTGCTTCTGCAAAAAAAAAAACACGAGGACCGTAGTGGAGGTTTTAATTGGGAGCCTCTTCACCTCTGCAGTGTAGCGTCCACTGATTCGGCTGCGGCGCGACATCTATGCGAGCGTGGACAAGGGGCTTATAGCTGAGAATGAGACAGGAGAGTTTTAAAAACGTCATTTTTAGGCAATTTACTGTTTTTCTCACCAGCACATTTCTGTTTGAGTGTGCTGAAAGAAAACAGCTGGGGCATTCAATCCCCAAAAAATCATAGTCCTTTTTTAACCCAGAAGGGCTCAAATATTCGTCGTGTGCATTTACGCCAAGTTGTTAAAATTTCATCTGTTTTAACACATATGTTATATCGGCTGCAGAGACGTCGCTGCCTTTCAGGTGTTCGGTAGTTAACCTAGAACGATAAATCAAGTGAAAAAAACTTGTCTGTTATATATACGAAAATTTATGCCGAGGAAGGCGACTTGTCCCATTGAGGCGTCATAAACCGCAAGGCTTGAAGATCCTGCGCAGGAGCCGTCCCAGATTCCTGAAAACTTTACGTCATACTATTATTTGAATACATCGTGCCAGAAATGTTCTCAAACAAAAATCTTTGCAGTGTCCCGGGAAGTGATTCATAAGCAGAAAGTCTTGTTGACATCAAATACAGAGGTAGCGTCATCCGCTGCGCGCCATTGTAGGTCAACAACTGAGATTGTATCCAGGCTAGTCATCCTTACGAAGTATTCTGACCTTTTTTTTTGGCGGATGTGCGTAAAAATGCCACGCGTCAGGCTGTCGCACAAATCTATGGGTTTTGTCGTAGCCCGAGAACTGAATGCCCTCTCTGCACGTTTTTATCTCACTTGGTCACTTTATTGCACACACAAAAAAAACTGCCTCAATACGTTTTTCAGAGAATGCTGCCCAAGCAGGCTTTTATATTGCGGGGAGTATCCAAGGATAGCAGTACTAAACAATGAACTGTTCTCCACTTCATAAGCCTCTCAAAGCAAAGAACCGAAGAAGGCGCATTCACCAAATACGAGGTTAGTGTATAGTCTACTCCCAAAACACGCGAGTTAATTGGACGCAAAGCATATTAGATATAACATAAATTTTATTTCTTAAATTAGAATAAACCGATGTGCCTCTTCTATAAGCATTCCTTGGTTTAGAATGCGTTAACAGATAAAGATAGCGGATGCTTCTTCCCGTTTCTGCTCATGATTATTTCGGCCAAAACATCTTGCATATTATGATTTGCAGCACCTAGTGTTTCGACATCAATTATTTTAGTATGGGTCTTCGTATTTTCGATGTTCAAAACTGAATAGTTAGTGCTCAACTCAGGCAGACAGTTATGCTTTAAACGATATCTCAGCTTTTGGTAGCAAGTGCTGCGGGATTAAATCGGCTTGTAAATGTCTCAACAACTAGTTCAATTTCAAGAACAATGCACCAACTCGTAAACACAAAAGTGCAATAGCGAGACTTGCGATTAAGGAATACCTTCTGTGCGCTTCCTAGTTCCATCTTTCTGCGTTGAAGGAACGGTCTAGAATCTGTTTAATAAGTGCTAAACTTCGATCTGCTTCAAACTGAGTTTGACTAGCGGACTCCGCTATGTTGTCCTACAGTTTCTCAGCAGCACACAAACGTATTTAACAAGACATGGTTAAGCCAACTAGCCCCTTTGAACTACTACTGGATTATTGAAGAGTTATTCGACTAAGGTGTGTGGGTTCATTTTGCACCTCAGGTGTTATTGTAGAAATCTATCCTGTTTTGTTTTTGTTTCTTCCATTAGTTGTGCATAGGCGACCTGCCTGGACATTTAATTGTTCTACTAGTCATGATTACGTGTGCAAATTAAACTACAACCGGGGCCTCAGTGACGTGCTTTGAAGAACATAAGCCGCTGCAACTCCGGCCATTTTAAAATGAGACCAAAGTTAGCCTTCTACATAAGAGACAAGGAATACGAGTTTTACTTGTGCCGGTGCCCAATTTTTTAGTAGTAACAAAATGTCTTCTTGTCTTACAGAGTCGCTGACTCACTGACATCAACGGCTATGAGTATCAAACATATGATAATCACCCTAGCATTTCAATCGCATTGTTTACGGTGAGTTGGGCCAGCAGGGACGCTATACCAGGTTGAAACTAGAACCTTATTGATATGCACACGCCCGGTTTAGCGCCGTGTGCCTCGCACATCTTTAAATGTGGCAGATTGAATCATTTTTATAAACTTCAGCGGTACAAACTTGTTTTCGGCTTCCTTCCAGCCAACCAGTGGCAACATAAAACTGATTACTAACAGTCTCTCTCAACACAATTAAAAAACAGTCGACGGAGCTCAGGATAGAATCAAGCCATCGAAAAGTTTTGAGCAATTTTTTGCAGACATTTTGCTTTGCATGATGGTTTAAAATGCTTTACATGCATAGCTAAGAGAAATGTACACAGGCAATGCAAAATTCAGTCAAAATATGACTGCGTATCAGAGACACACATAAAGTTTTAATTATATTATCTACAACTTGTATATGCAAATATTATGAGTTATGCTCAGAGGGAACGGAATTTTGTTGGGCTATTCTAATAGAGATATCTGTTTCTTGAACGCCGGCACTGCTAAACAGAACATCGCTGATAAATAACCCGCTTCGTTCCACCCGTTACGAGCCCATGCAACGCTGTTCAACCGCCTCATTTGGTGGCGTAGTAAACATCAATTATCTGAATAACCACATTCAATCCTGGTGAGCAAAAACGCGATCGGCAAAGCTGTCTATGAGAAGAAATGAGGGAACAAAATTCCAGAATGCGGTACGAATCGTTACCTGGCATTTAGAGTCCCCGTAAGTTTTATAAACATCCCTGTAACCTGCAGCTCCTAAAGTTTCCGCGATATATTTAAAATTATGGAGCCTGACGGTGATAATTGACTAATTGACTTTGTGTCCCCCGGTCACATAATTTAGGCGTAGAGGTGTACTTTGCTTATTACTCATAGTCTGATTTTTTTAAAAATCTATACATCTTAATTTGTACCACCGTGTATGTACTGTCGGGAGCAAAAGTTAGCGTACTGCGTTCGGCGTTTGTCGGAATCAAGCAAAACTGCATTTCAGTGCCATCTCAGGGAAGTATCTGCTATAAAGGCAGCCGATGGGGGCCCTTTTCCATACGCAGGCATGTCGCTTGCCTCTATTCAGCACCACGCATTCCAGCTCAGCAAAATACTGAGCGCGGCGTAGCAGTGCTGATGATGATAATGATGACCTTAGGCTTAATGGCACATACCCAGGGCGGGGAATTGGCCAGGGTGCATTGCTGATACAAACGCGCACAAATGCAAGGAGTGGAATAATTGGATAATTTTTGTCCTAGACTCGAAATTTGGATAAAAATTGAGTAAAAATAATAAGCGTCGTTGAAACAGCCATGAATTCACATTCTAGCAGACGAATCTACCTGGTGCAATTATATATTCGTGAATATAATTGCACACTGGCTTCAAGGCATATCTCTTGGCGCTTGCCCCGAAGGAGAGGAGGATCGGGATAGATAGAGGTAGCCCGAGTCGAGCGAGTCCCATACGCCATGTTTTATTTTGTCCCTTTTGTTTTCGTTTCCATTGTGCGCTCGAGATATTATATTAGAGGCTGTGCGCGGTGAGGGATGATACGATAAAATGATCTTGCGCGCGTGGCCAACTTCTCGCGGAAGCTGCTCCATATTAGAACTTTTTCGCGACGGAGGTACAGTGAGTGGTATGATCATTACCTAGGCGCAACCTTGCGGCTTGACTCATGTAGTATTAAGAACGAATCGTTGGTCTTCCTGGTTTCTTCACATACGAACTCGATTAAAATTGCACGGACGGTGCCAGTGGACGTGACAAAGCGCAATGTCGAGCCGACTATTCAGGGGGTATCACAACCGATGGTTGGTCTTTACACCGAAAGAAGTAGGAGGCGAGTCGGTCGAATTATCGGGCGGCTGACGTAATTGGCACGCGCGCATGGCTAATTGGCTACGAAAATGCTTCCTCAGTCGTCCCTATTTGGTTTAACGTTACAGTACACAAAGGTTCAATAACGGACCCCTTAACCAAGATTTTTGTCGGGGCACTGACACATTTACTTCAACATTCGCTTTGCATTTTTGCTCACGATCCATGGCAGAAAACATGCGAAGACAAATGCTGGCCGGTTGTGGCCGTCTGGAGTAGCGGAGGATGATGAAAAAACAGCGCACACTTGGAGAGAACACAAACAACAAGAAGGGAGACATCATCAGCGCTTGCTAGCCACTGAAGTTTAATGGAAAAAACTAAAGAGTATAAATACAGTAACAACCAAAGTGCACACGTCATAGCCACATGGAATGAAGTCCATGCGCGTGGCAAGAAAAGGTTGCTAAACTCGAGCGGAGTGAAGCCGGTTCTCTAAGTAGCAGGATTCCCAATCAGACAAGGTCAAAGATGGTTCGCTAACAGACCGATTGGCGCTTTTTCTAATAAAGACACACTCGGTGGCATATCTTGACCTATAACCTCCAGAAGCAAGTCGCTGATGGCAGTGTTTCCCGCAGTGTTTTATAAATAATTTTATAAATAATAAATTAGGAGAACGAACCCAATGTATGGGGAGGAAAGAGAAATCTGACCGTACAGTTGCTTAGGATAAGACGGTATAAATGGCAACACGCTAGATGTAAGCGCTAGAAAAAGGGTAAACGAAATTAAAAAAAAAATTACAGGCGTCGAAGAGGTGACTTTTGGAAATCAGAGGTTACAGGAGACCGTCTGAAGTGGGCTTAAATCAGATTTTGACACCGAGGTTGGACTTACTTGAGTTTGTGACTAAAAACAGATGCATATTTACTTCGAAAACAGTTAATATTAGATTAACCATAGAGCGGGCTTAATTATGATTTCCATAATGACATTAGCGTTAGAACTCAAGGGTTATAACATTCGTGAAACAGCGAACGCGTGCCCTACAAAGCGAAGGTGCTAAAAATATCCGCTCATGACAAGTTTAACCAGATAACCTGATCAGCACGGTGAAACCGTAATGAGTATGAGGATTATCAGTCCTTTTGTTTTTCCCTGATCCTATCTGCCTGCCTGCTCACCTCAGAGAACCGTACACTCCTTCACAACTGAACAGCCTACATAGTTACGTTGCCGGCAGCCGACTCGAGCAAGAACCGTTGTGCCGCCATCTCGGATTTACGGCGCCTTGAACCTGTCTACACCTCTGCACCACTTTGGTCGACATCCACTGCATGCGCCTTTCAAAAACGACCGACGCGCCAGATTCTTTCACTGGACACGGTGAGACCGCAACGAGGATGAGGTTGTTACGTTTGGAGACGCCAACATGCCAAGAATATTAAAGCCACTGGGAATCATCAATCTACCGAGGCTTCAAAGGGCCGTCGATGTGGTTGCAGCGCTACGAGTGCAGGTGGTGGCGTCTACAAGGGTCATTCCCCCCCCCCCCCCCCCCTGCTGTTTAAGGGGTGAAACGGCTCCCCGCTGTCTGAGAACGGCTTTAGTGAACCTGTCTTTTGTTCTCAACGCCGGACCCACCCGGGACATTTTTCTCCCGGAGGGGACGACGGGGAGCCGGCGAGCGGCGGAACTGCAAATCAGCCGTGACAAATGCGGCCGGGTTTGACTAAGCCAACGTCTCTGGAATCTTCGTGCTTCGAAAACAACTTCGACTTAGACTGTGCTTTCCCACACCCATACGTGAAAGCTTCTGCGAACTGCGGTGGGATCCATTCGCCCCACGCTACCGCTGTGAAGTGCAGGTGAATGACCTTCGACGCTCTCAATGGGACCCCCTTCGGGCTATTCATCACTGAAGCCTGGACAGCGTGGACACTAATCTGCCAGAAGTGGCAAGAGTGTGGGGCTGGGGGCGGACCCGGAAGACTGGACACGTGATCTACATCACAGTGATTCGACGCATTTTTAATGAACTAGATTCCCCAACTAGGGACCTGGGGACAGCGGACCCTATTTAAGCAGCGATCTGGCGTGTGTTCGCCAGCTCCCGATTCACTCTTTCAATCTTTGTATAAATGTAAATAAACCCTTCAGTCTCTTCTTCACCTCGAAGACCCTCTCATCTCTTCGTCAACCCCACTACAGCAGTCTCCCGATCCGGAACCCGGGGACACCGACCTTGGCGAGAGACGGCACAGGCGAACCAGGGGCCCGCATCTAACAACTGGTGGCAGCGGTGGGATCGAAGCGCAATCCCCCAACACCGGTGGCCTGCTACGGGAGAGAAGCCCCACATCTAACAACTGGTGGCAGCGGTGGGATCGAAGCGTAATCCCCCAACACCTGTGGCCTGCTATGGGGTTGGAGCCCCACATCTAACAACTGGTTGGCAGCGGTTGGATCGACCATGCGGCGTGGTGTTGCTTCCGTGGGTGAGTGCTTGAACTTTGCTTGAGATTCGCCAGGCTTCAATTGTTTGGGTTAATACATTGAACTGCTGGGAATCGAGGGAAGTTGATCAGTGAGTCTGAGTGCGTGTAGCTCACGTCAACAGTTGTTCAGCAAAGTCAAGGCTCAGAGCAGCAAACATGGACCTAATGAAGTTGCTAAGGTCAGATTTGCTGTCATTGTGCGAAGAGTTGGGTGTAGATGTAGGGGTTAAGATCAAAAAGACGGACATTTGCAAATTGCTCTTGGAAACCGCCGAGGAAGGAATAATTACCGATACGTGGGAACTCCTCAAAGCTGAGCGAAAGAAAAAGGAAGATGAGCTAAAGAAAAAGGAAGATGAGCGGAGAAACATAGAGGAACAAAGGCTAGCGGCAGAGAAAAAGAAATGGGAGCTCAGAAGGTTGCAGCTTGCGCATGAGAGAAAGGAACTGGAAGATGAGATCTCGAGAGCCAAGGCTCCAGAGAGAGCGAGTCAGGCCGGATCGTTCCAGTTGGACAGACGTGACGACATAAAACAGTATTGTGAAACAGCGCCCACGTATGAGCTAAAGAAACTGGATGATGAGATCTTGAGAGGCAGGACTCCAGAGAGAGCGAGTCAGGCCGGATCGTTCCAGTTGGACAGACGTGACGACGTGAAACAGTACTGTGAAACAGCGCACAACCGTCAGGAAGACTGCGGAGCTGTAATGTTGAAACGCAGTATCGAAAGCCACGCGGAGACAGAGGACGAAAGCTCAATTGCAGACGAGCAGGGCGTTTCAGGGGTAAGCGCTCAAGCCGATAAGCGGGCGGTGGATGACTGCCTTCAGGAAAGCGAACTGCCCAACTCGGGGGCAGCGGAAGGTTCGTCTGTCAGCGGTGTGGAGCTGACACTGACCTGCGAAGGCAAAGCGGCCAGTCTGCAATTGGATGAAGGTCTCCGAGGTGCCTCTGAAAAACTAGATCAAGCTAGTTGCGATCAGGAGACACAAACGGAAGTGTCTAGACGTAAAAACAGGAAGAGGGCACGGACCAAGAAAAAACGGTTGAAATGCCAAGCCCTAAATACAGGAGCGCAGACAGGTGCTAACGTTAGCACAGATAAAAGTGCGGCAGAAGCGAAAGAAAAGACTTCCCGCATGGGACCTTGTAATTTTGCAGCTAAAGTTACTGGTCAGGCGGCACGCGCAGATGCTTCTGAAGGTGACCGCAGTAACAGAAAGAGAAAAACGCGTCTACCAAGCAGAACAGGAGCGAGGCTCTTGAAAGGGCATCGGCCAGCGTTAATACCCAGACAACCCCGACCTGACAGAAAGGCGGTAAAGAAAAAGGCAAAGTGGCAGGAGAGATCAGAGGGCGCTAGATCGCGGGACACCCGGCGCATGCGAGCGCAGTGGTCCAGCAACAGAGACCGCGCACGCAGGCATGTTCAGCGCGCGCTCTGGAGAAGGATGCGTCCTGCACTTTCCGCACTGTATTCGAGGAAGCGCGCAGGGCGAAAGGGTAGGCGGGCTTGCTTGGGGCGAGAACAGAGAGCAGCTTCTCGCTCCGGTCGCTGTCCGTCGCCCGGAATCGGTTATCGGCACTGCATGGGCTACCGGGGCCTACTGAGCGCGTCGAGGGACTGTGGAGATGACAGTAGCGATCAGGAATGTCTTCTTTCAGTTACCCTTTGTCACGAGTTGACAGTCGTACAATCAGTCAGAGCGCGACCCCGGCGGGCGCGGCTGAAGGACTAATCCTTTCGACGCGGGGGTGGTGAGCCATGTTTGACCCCGCGTAGCAATTCGAAGTAGCTGTTTTTTTATTCCTCTTTTTTGTGTGTCCGTGTAAAAACGGGGAAGGAAATGCTACTTTGTTTTAAGTAAAAAAAATTGGATTTGATCAAGTGTTACTGTTTTCTTAACACTTAGATCAAGTTTATTGTACTATTCAGGTTAGAAAGGACATGCGTTAATTTGGGATGCTACCGAGTGATAAAGGCACTCACAGGAGTTCAGCGAAGACATTTCCCGAGTTGATGATGAGCTGTCTGCTTATGTAGAACCGTTCCGAGCAAGCAAATTTCTTTGTGTTTGAAAATTTGGCACAGGTTTGCTTTTTATCTTCAGTAGATTCAGAAATGTAGAACTTGGTCGAGATACCAAGAGCTTGTCGCTACATTCACTACATTAACAGCAGTGTTGCTAATGTCAGGCGAAGGCAAAGAAAGCACGGATATTTGTGCCAATTTGAGTACCTGTGTTTAACGGTGCTAGGTTAGATAGCCGATTTTGGTATTCAAAGATTACGCGAATGAAGTGAGGCTGCAGAATTCTGCAGAGAACAGCTGTAGCAGCTTTCTGTACACGTGATGGGGAGAAGGAGACCGTCAGACCTCAAGATAGCCCCTATCGCTGAATTCCCGCAGCCCCGAACTAAGACGGATGTACGGTCATTTCTCGGTCTTGTGGGGTACTACCAAAGGTACATACACAACTATACACAGCTAGCAAGTCCTTTGACCGATGCGCTTCGCAAAGAAAAGCCGAATAGCGTTATCTGGGACGCAGCAAAAGAAATTTCGTTTCAGAGCTTGAAGAGCCTGCTGGTTTCGCGGCCCGTGTTACGCGCGCCGGACTACAGCAAGGAATTCGTGGTCCAGTGTGACGCCAGCGACCGGGGTATGGGGGTCGTATTAAGCCAAGTCGGAGACGACAATGAGGAGCACCCTATCCTTTATGCCAGCAGGAAGTTAACCGTAAGGGAAGAAGCCTACAGCGCTTCGGAAAAGGAATGCGCTTGTCTGGTTTGGGCCGCACAGAAGCTAGCCTGTTATGTTTACGGGGCGAAATTTACTTTCGAGACAGATCATTGTCCGCTTACATGGCTGCGTCAAATGTCGCCCAAGAATGGCCGCTTGTTTCGATGGAGTCTAGCCCTCCAGCAATATAACTTTTCTGTGCGATGCAAAAGGGGCAAATGTCATGGAAATGCCGACGGATTGAGCAGGTTATTCCCATAATTGAGGTATCCGTTCGGTGGCAATTCGGTGCCTTTTCATATTTTTTTTTTGGTACTAGTTAGCTTTGTTTTGGCGTGGTGTCCTATTATCCTTTTTCTTTTGCTTCCAAATTTGCCACCTCGCTTCAAGCCGTGTTCGGCGAATCGGGCTTTGGCAGCGAATTTGGCAGACATGGAAGCTGTTCTTGGTAGCCGAGATTATTGCTGTCAGCTACAAAATTTTGTGCTTACGTTTACATTGACAATGCAGTAGTATTGCATAACAGCCTGGCGGCTCTCGGGTGAATTTCGTGCACTGCCTGGGGAGTGGCGCCATGTTGAGTGGCTGATTTCGACTAATGCCTCCGTTGTCCGAGGTTTAGGACTCTACACTGTGCTTGCAGACAAGATGAAGAAGGGCCTCCCACGCTACAACTCAAGTCATCTCTCCTCGACCAGTGATTGTGACCACTGGCCGATCGAGATTGTCCTGGCCGCGGAGGAGCTGTTACGTTTGGAGACGCCAACATGCCAAGAATATTAAAGCCACTGGGAATCATCAATCTACCGAGGCTTCAAAGGGCCGTCGAGGTGGTTGCAGCGCTACGAGTGCAGGTGGTGGCGTCTACAAGGGTCATTCCCCCCCCCCCCCCCCCCCCTGCTGTTTAAGGGGTGAAACGGCTCCCCGCTGTCTGAGAACAACTTTAGTGAACCTGTCTTTTGTTCTCAACGCCGGACCCACCCGGGACATTTTTCTCCCGGAGGGGACGACGGGGAGCCGGCGAGCGGCGGAACTGCAAATCAGCCGTGACAAATGCGGCCGGGTTTGACTAAGCCAACGTCTCTGGAATCTTCGTGCTTCGAAAACAACTTCGACTTAGACTGTGCTTTCCCACACCCATACGTGAAAGCTTCTGCGAACTGCGGTGGGATCCATTCGCCCCACGCTACCGCTGTGAAGTGCAGGTGAATGACCTTCGACGCTCTCAATGGGACCCCCTTCGGGCTATTCATCACTGAAGCCTGGACAGCGTGGACACTAATCTGCCAGAAGTGGCAAGAGTGTGGGGCTGGGGGCGGACCCGGAAGACTGGACACGTGATCTACATCACAGTGATTCGACGCATTTTTAATGAACTAGATTCCCCAACTAGGGACCTGGGGACAGCGGACCCTATTTAAGCAGCGATCTGGCGTGTGTTCGCCAGCTCCCTATTCACTCTTTCAATCTTTGTATAAATGTAAATAAACCCTTCAGTCTCTTCTTCACCTTGAAGACCCTCTCATCTCTTCGTCAACCCCACTACAGCAGTCTCCCGATCCGGAACCCGGGGACACCGACCTTGGCGAGAGACGGCACAGGCGAACCAGGGGCCCGCATCTAACAAGGTGCATGAATACTTCTGTTTTTCTGCTTCAGGTGAACAACTTCGGTCAGTGTTACCATACTGATGACCTATTCTGGCTGCTGTTGCTTTGCCCAGCGGAAATGTGTCTAGCATTGAATAACTGCTTACTGTGCTAGACATTTCTGTCATTGCTTGATGGCGACATGGAAAGCAATCCTGGACCAAACTGGAGGGCGTGAGAGCTGAAATTGAGCATGTTGCTAGTGACATAAATTCACTTCAGAATGAAACCAAGAGGATAAGCGAATTGTTGGCTTCTATAATTTGAAACTTGACGCTTTACGCAATTGTTAAATAAGGTATTCAAAATCGTAGAAAGAAGACTCTTGCAATCTCTGCACTTGACACGACACGCGAGGTTGTCCGAATATTTTAAAGTTTAATCCTTTATACTAGAACTTTGTTTGTGTTATATTTTTTTGTACTATTTGGATTACCTGACGTTAATTTCACGTCAAGCTTGTTATTCTTGTTATTTTTGTGCTGATTTTTATGATCGCATCGTTTTGTATGACCGCTTTACACCACTGTCTTCTCCCCCCTTCTTTAATGTCCCTGACGGGATCTTTTAGGGTACAATAAAAGATGATGAAGATTACAAGCAGGCAATCAAACTTAATTTCTTGTGGTCCGCATAAGGATGAGAATGAAAGAAGAGAGAGCGCTGAGAAGGAAGTGCTGTGCAATATGGCAAATACAATGCATGGTGTCACTTTCTCAGGCATGGAAAAATGCATCACTTGAGCACCGCTTCAGGAAGAGTGAACTAGGCGTGCAATCTTCAAGCTGCTAGCTAGACTGAGAAGATAAAGCTGAAGCAATAAAAACTGCTCGGACCTAAAAGGTTCATGCATCGTTTTCAAAGACTTCTTGTTGAGCGTGCGAATTACGAAGGATTACGTGTCATCTAGCCGTTTGTCTCGCTCACCATTCGTTACCGTCCACTTCACTTCTTGAATTGTCGGGCCGCAGCTATACAGCGGATGACTGTAGAACGTGCTCCAGCCCCCGCAGGGGAAGCTAAACAAAGCAGCCTTTGGAGATCAGGTTGCTTGCCAGCCGCCGCGCTGGCTGAGTGGTTATGGCGCTCGGCTGCTGGCCCGAAATACGCGGGTTCGATCCCGGCCGCGGTGGTCGAATTTCGATGTAGGCGCCATTCAAGAGGCCCGTGTACTGTGCGATGTCAGTGCACGTTAAAGAACCCCAGGTGGTCGAAATTCCCGGAGCCCTTCAATACGGTGTCTCTCATAGCCTCAATCGCTTTGGGACGTTAAACCCCCATAAACCAAACCAAACCAAACTCTTTTGTACAGGGCGAGCTGAACAGCACCAACGCCACGGCCGTGTGGAGCGAGGCATACGCGGACGTCAAGTACCGCTGCCCCGTTCAGCTGTTCGGCGACACAATGGCTCGCCGAGGGGTGGACGTGCGCCGGTTCGTGCTCGGCGTGGCGGCGTCGTTCGGCGAGGCGACCCACTACGCGGCCCTGCGCTTCCTCTTCGCCGAGCCCAGCGCGCTACGCGGGGAGGGCGCCGACCTGGGCCAGCGCATCGTCGAGGCTCTGGCCTCCTTCGCCAACACGGGGCGAGTGCTCGCTTCTCGGCGCCTTAATTGCAGCTGTGCAGCCACGCCGTATGAAACGCGAATGCGAGTTCGATCTAGGACGCGGATTCTGTGGTTATGGTGCTCGGCTGCTGAACCGAGACATGGGTGTGACCCCGGTCGCGGCGGTCGCATTTCGTGGAGGCGAAATGCTAGAAGCACGTGTACTGTGCGATAACAGGTGGCCGAAATATATTGTTTGTTATAATGAAATCTTACAATATATGAACAAGTTGCGTTCATAAACAGGTTCCCGCTCAAAAATTTTTTTTTGTCCGGAATTGCTGGGTATGCTTTCGCTGCACACGTGTTCGCTCCAAGCTGTATGTAAAAATTTGTTTTCTCTCCCCCCGCCCCCCAAAGAAAAATCAGCTTTGTCTCCCTATGTATTAGTTGGCCAGTGGAGTGGGGCTGTCCCATAACTTTTCTTCACTTCCTTTGGTCTCCCTTCCGTTTTACTTGATGTGCGCACAAATGAAGCATTTATTTCAGAGAGCCTGCACCTAAGTACACATCTAACCCTCCGGGACAAGAAGCTGCCATGTGGTCCCATATCATGTCGTTCTGCGTTTTGTCCATAATATACGGCTCATCTTAACTGAAAATTACAAAGAAGTCTTTTGGCCTATGAAACTACTTTACAATACCGCGGTCATACTCTCTATAGATCCTTCGTAGTATCAGAAGTGCGCTGTTTGTACCACATGACCTTAATGAGAATTCACCCATAGATTTTGGTAATCAGATCTTTGTTAGGAGCGAGAAAGAACATGACTGTTACCCAGCTGTATCAATGTCTTTTTGTTTGTTGCGTAGGGGCAAATGTTTCTTTTCTTATTGTTAAGTATTTGATAATTCTTAGTTACGAAGCTGGAAAGAATCGATTCTCTCGCACTACCTCTCACTTGTGTGAGAAAAAAATATTGGCAGTTAAGATCGTTATTAAAATATTTTTGTAAATCATCATTGCAGTTCAAAACTGTCTTTGCAAATAGCAGTTGCACTTCTACTATGGTCTAAATTGGCTGCGCCAAATAAGTGAAAACGGTTGAAAGATTTTGCTGTCGGAATAGGTAATGCTTGAGTTCAAACACCTAACAGCAGCGCTTTAGGGCAATCTGCCTGTGAAAGGATGCAACTTCCCGCGTGTTTCCGTGCATTGAAACGCCATGCGAGAATAAAGCATATGGAAAGACTCGACAAATCCCGCAGCTCACATGCGGGCAAAATCTTGGAAGCCCTTTCCTGATAACGTAAAACTTGCACCAACGAAGGCATGATTTGGCTTCTTGCCGGCCAAGAGAATCTGCCTGAGGCGATACAATAGCTCCTGTTACCAGTTCAAAGTGAAGATTTGCTCTAGCATCAGTTGTCTATTGCGTCATTTTTGCTCCTTTTTTTTCTTGAGAGTACTGCATTCCTAACGTATACAATAATAATAATAATAATAATAATAATAATAATAATAATAATAATAATAATAATAATAATAATAATAATAATAAATAATAATAATAATAATTGGTTTTTGGGGAAAGGAAATGGCGCAGTATCTGTCTCGTATACCTTTGGACACCTGAACCGCGCCGTAAGGGAAGGGATAAAGGAGGGAGTGAAAGAAAGGAAGAATGGATGCCGTAGTGGAGGGCTCCGGAATAATTTCGACCACCTGGGGATCTGTAACGTGCACTGACATCGCACGGCACACGGGCGCCTTAGCGTTTTTCCTCCTTAAAAACGCAGCCGCCGCGGTCGGGTTCGAACCCGGGAACTCCGGATCAGTAGTCGAGCGCCTAACCACTGAGCCACCGCGGAGGGGGAACGTATACAAATGAAAACAGAATTTTTTCATAATATATAAAGTATATTGTGTACAGTGTGCTCAGTTTATACATTTGTTTACAAATGACAATGAAGGTCTTTATCTACTTTAGACCAGGAAGTACGTTTCAACGTATTCAATAGAATTTTAGTTACATAAGCGTTATGCACATCCTGCAGTCCACTAGTAAATAGCGAGCTTATACAAGCAGTCTCTGCTTCTGCTGCAAAGTTCACAATATGAGCTTGGCGCTAAGACCTGTAGATTCGTGGAGACTGGCTGACCAGCGCCGTATGTGGAGCCACGTTGGGGGGGGGGAGCGTTTTACCTAAAATTTCAATTACAAATCATAGATTTTGGCACATAAACAGAGTCACCATTGGGAAAGAAATAATTGCAGCACCACCAGAAATGCAGACAAAGCGGAATGTTTTTTGTGGGGACCAGAACGCAGGCTTTACGTAATTCCTAAGGAATATTAAAGTGTTAAATTAAGGCGAACGGAGTAACAATGAGGAAAAGTAAATTATTAAAAGTTAATGCAGAAAAACACAAGGATCTCGATTCCTTTAAAAAGAAGTTTAGAGAGCAAAATTTTTTAAAACGTAGAGCCTCTTTCCGCCTTCGCCTTCAGGCTGAGTCAGAAAAGCTGGAAAAGTAGACCTGTATTTTGTGGGTACTGAACAAAGGACTGAAGTTTTTTTGCAAAGAACTCAACGTGACATCAATACAAGTGCTGTAAACATAATGGCGATTGGTCCCAAGACAGCCCTGCGCTTGAGCGGCTGGTGTGAAATGAAAACTGTGCTGGATTTGCTCGCGTCTAATGAGTAAATAGCGGTAGTGAGTGCAGATACTGCGCAATCTACGAAGACAAACATCCAAAGCACGAAATAACAGTCATGCGAACTAAACACCCCTGCTCTGACTACGTGCCTTAAATGTGGAGCGACGGAGCGTTCTACAGCGTTTTCTACCGATTGGATTATTCAAAGCACTCGTAGGGTTCAATTGGATAGGATATTTCAGTGAGAGGTTTCACCAATGTCAACAGCCTCTCCACGGCCTGCAGGAAAGGAATGCGAAATGGACGATGTTTTGTTCCTGTCGTTTCCTGCAAACTCCATGTCCTGCCGTATTTCTGCTCGATAGCTTTAACAGCTGCGTCGCACCCTAAGAGGGGCATAACACCTTTTAGAAAAACGCAGCCTGACCTGCTTTCCGCGATGTGGTAAATTCGAAGAATCCTAAACGTTTCTTGAACGACAGAGTTATCTGCAAAAATCTCTAAAAAAATCAAAATGCCTACAGTGTTCCTAAATCTCTCGGATTAACGGCACTTACCGTATTTCTTTCTTTTTGTTATGCTTTGTGTGCATACGCTATTCACGTTATATCATCAGGCGTGACGTGAAAAAATCATGAACATTCTTAATGCTCTTGCTATGCTGGATGTTTCTTAGCGTTGTGGCTTCAGAGATCGCGGGATTTGGATTCAGAAGGGTTGCCATACTCTTTTTTCACCAAAACCTGCCTGTTTATCAATCAAATTAAAATCTATCATTAGATGCGTTGCGTTTTGAGATTGGCTGGTTTCTACCACAGCAAAGGTAGCGACGTCGTGGGTATCATAAATTCGTACCTCGAAGTTGTGGTAGACACTTCTTCAAAAAAGATAGGAAATGCGTTTCCCACTGGCATGAGATATATGTAAAATTTACTAATACAAATCACGTAACCTTCTTTCATAGCCTGCAAGAATACTAAGCCAGCCTATGCAAGAAATTTTTTTGTAAGTGTTGACATGCTCTGAAATAGCATATAACCTCTTCTTGAACAACCGGCCAATCGTCTTTATCGCCTGTAGACATCCAGAAGTAATTTTAACATCACGCCTTTCACCATGTGGCGAAAGCTTCTCAAACCTTGGCTGTCTACATGACACTTCGAAATCCTACATTAGCTCAAGCGACTGTGCCAAAAAAACTGATGATCGTTAGTGCCTTTCAAAAATTGGCAAAAGATTTTATTCTGCAAAACTGATATCGTTTAATAACCTCTCGCAGTATTTTATGACCTACAAGAGGTACGATGAACATTTAAAGACGCACTACGCATTGGAGGAATGAAATAACAAAAACTTACTGTACCTTCCGAAGGCCTTCACTTAGAGCAGAATGTGCAACATCATTGTTTAGGCGCATATTCTATCTCGAACTTTTGAACCCACGGCGACTTGTGGCATACACAACTACTTCTGCATGCTAAAAGTGGAGCAATATTGCGCATTCTGTACCCAGCGCTATAATAAAATAAACCCAGTAACCTAAGAGCAATAAAATACGGCCCATGACTACGGCGGTTTTGAACAAAGGGACTATTCATAAGTCTACATCTTAAGGATAGAATGGTACCGAAGCAAACAAGGAAAAAATTCGCCGTTTTTTTTCTTTCCGATGACCTTTAGGATGGCCCATATGCTCGATATCTTGGGGCAGTGCAATGGCGATGAAAGCGAATAGAAAGATCCATTTCCTAGCTAGGATTAAATCTATTGCTCTGTCCACCTCTATGATATGTGGTGTTCGTGCCCAGTGCGCACATCCGCTGCTGAGGTGAAAAAGCTCCCTAAGAATTACATGGTGCATAATATTCGCCATTTCTCGCCTGCTGTGGCGGTTCGGTCAACGTAACCCTCTCCTCTCCATGCCAACAAAGCATTCTTATATGGCTTTTTGCCGCGGCGCTTTCAGCATGCAATTTTGTTGAAATAGCTGTGTTTCAGGCCTTGTTCGGAGCCCCTCAGAAGAGAGATGATTGGCGGCCCAGGATACTGTTAAGTTAAGGTATATGAAAATCCCCTTTTTCTTTAGTGCTTAGGCAGGTAAATGCGATGATGTTGAGGTCGCAATATAACACGAAATTAGTCGCCCGAAATACTTTGCGAGAATGGAACCACGCAAGTCAGGAAGAAGTTTCATTTTTTATCTCGGAAGTGGTCCGATAATTAGTTACGCTAGCAAATATGACACTTATATAATAGATTCAGGTGTGGGTATTATGATCGATGAGTTAGACCGGCAGAGACGAATAGTGGGTCTAAAAATTAACATTCAGAAAATCAAAGTAAAGTTCAACAGTCTAGCAAGCGAACAGCAGTTCACAATTGACAGCCAGGTGCTGCAAGTGGTAAACGAATACGTCTACTTAGGGCAGGTAGTGACCGCTGATCCTGATCATGAGAGGGAAATAACTAGAAAAATAAGAATGGGGTTTAGCGCATATGGCAGGTTCTCTCATTTCATGAGTGGCAGTTTACCGATATCCCTCAAGAGAAAAGTATACAACCGCTGCATCTTACCAGTACCCCGTACGGGGAAGAATCGTGGAGGCTAACGAAAACGGTTCAGCTCAAGTTAAGGAAAACACAGCGAGCTATGGAAAGAAAAAGTATAGGTGTAACGTTAAGAGACCGGAAGCGGGCAGTGTGGGTGAGGAAACAAACGCGGAATAATGATATCCTAGCCGAATTCAAGAGGAAGAAATGGACTTGGGCAGGGCATATAATGCGAAGGCAAGATAACCGCTGGTCCTTAAGGGTAACGGAGTTGATTACAAGAGAAGGCAAGCGTAACAGGTGGTGACAGAAAGTTAGGTCGGCGGAAGAGATCAAGAAGTTTGCGGGCATATGGCGGGTGCAGCTGGGAAAGGAAAGGTAAATTGGAGAGACATGACAGAGGCCTCTTCTGTGCAGTGGGCGTAGACAGGCTGATGATGGTGATGATCAACATGAACGGACATCATGTGTCTTCTGGTATAGAAACTCATGCGCTCCGTGAAAACCTAGCCCCTGCTACTGCTCTGTCTCTCAAAGGGCAGGCTTCCTTACCCAATACGCGGGTAGTGTCGCCTATGATTTTTAGTTAGTTTTCCCGAAATTCTTATCACGGCTACAAAGCCAAATGTTCTTTTTGAGCACCTGGCCTGCGGCTAAGCCGTCTGCCTCAGTAAAAGTTTGACTGCTGAGGCACAGAGGAAGTGAATATCATTGGTCTTGGGAAGGGATTAAAACATTTTGTGGCACTTAGACTCCTCCTAATGCTCACAATAAGGCGCAAAATCCGTCGGAGGATCGCTGCTTGCAGGTGCACGTCGTGCTTTGGCAGTTTTCGCATTCTACTGTGTTTCGCATTCCCCTGCCCGTGCAAGCGCAAAATTATTCTTTAGACTTTCGGCTTTGCTGGCACTATCAGGATAGTGTCTTTTGGTTTCTCTGTTCTCATGACCTTCGTTTGGCTCAGGATAAATCAGTGTTCATGCGCCGCTTATGACCTATTTCCTGTCAGGAGCCACCATGCTTCGAGAACCCTCTGAATTTCAAGGCGCCAGCTTAACTAGCATACATACACTATCTTTAGTTTCCTCGCTTATTAGAGTTGAGAGAGTATATAACGTCCTTTGAAGGGTATTAAGTACAAACGTTCAGAAGTTCAGAAGAGGAAATTAAACTGTAAACATGAATTAGTCCGGATAGGAGTGTAAATGGCTACTGTCCGCTTTTAAACTCCTTATCATAAAATTGTGCGGTCGGCAGTAAGTGGTGAAAATGAGGAAATCACACTTTTCTACTGCCATCATGAAATCAAGGAGTGAGATAGAGCATTCGAGTAATTTCGCTAGTTTTACAAACAACAGTACCGCGGCTTCAGTACTACATCAGACCATTTAAAAATCCTTAGCAGTCTTGTCAGCTGCCTAGTGGCAGCTGCTGGTCCACCGCGCTTGAAGGTGACGATGCCGGCTCCCTCGTCTCTGCTTTCTCGCCAAGGCTCTTACTGCTTCACGCATGTTTGTCACGATACAAGACACCGGATCACCCCCACCTTGCGCAGCATTGTGCTGCAGAGACTGCCTCTGAAGCGCTAGTGTGTTCGTGGAGCCCTTGCTGTTGCTTCGCCGGCGCCGCCAGACCGCGAGATGCCCATAGAGCCTAGCTCAGTCGAGCCAACATACAGAAACTAAAAGTTGGACTGGAGGGACAGAATGAAACAAATTTTCAACATCAACAGAAAATGCGTACCGACCTGGTGATTGTCCTCAAGGTGATCTGACGCATTTTGGGAGTTCGTAGTCTCGAAGAGATCATCGACATTGATCAACGCAAGCTTCTTATTAGGAACCTGCGAACACATTGCTGCCATAAACCATTTTCGCTGAGAAATTGTTCTGAAGGGTATGTCATGTTTCTGAGTCTTAGCGTGCAGAAGACCTTCAAGCAGTTGCCTCTGCAGTTACTAATATGGTAAGCTAAAAAAAAACATATTCAGGTCGTGCAAAAATTCATGAACCTACTTTTGACACGCACATCGTTTTTTCTCACGCGTGGAAAGTTCTAAGACTCACAAACCTGACATACCCTTCAAAACGATTATCACCAACAATAGCTCGTGGCAGCATTGTGCTAGCCGACTCCTATTAAAGAAGCTTGCATTCATCAATATAGATGATCTCTTGAAGACAAGGAAGGCCCAAAATGTGTCAGATTACCTTGAGCGCAATCACCAAATCAGTTTAGGCAGTTTCTGTTCATCTTGAAGATTTGTTTTATTATGTTCCTCGAGCCCAAATTTTAGTGGCTGTATTGCGCACCTGTGTCGTGTCGTCGTTCTCTCGCCATGTGTTCATCTTTTTTAGCGCTGACATGTTTCAAATAACTGTTTAACCAACTAGCCCAGCACCAGGGTTCACTAAAGTATATTCAATTCAGATTCCGCATGAAGTGAAATTACTAGTCTGGGGATCATTAAAGCCCCATTATATAAATCAAATTGGTCCAAAAATTTTTGTAAAAACAACTTGAAAAGAACAGGCACATACTCCTAAAATTCACTATAATGTAAACTGCAACAGAGTATATTACACTTCTATAAATTTCTAGGCTACCTCCTTTGTGAATGGAACATTTACTCCAAAATAAACTCTTTTCTAGAGAGCGGTGGGACTTCATTGCTTCTAGCACTCCCAGAACACCTATTGAAACACAGGAGTAGACCATAGACAAGATACTCAAGTTCTGAGCAATGTCTAATCGCCATTGCGGAAGTGCGCTGCGTAACGAGCCTTTTACTCCGATACGGGTGTTTTTGTTTACAGCGTATATTCACGCAATATGATCATTTTAAAGTGGTGGGTTCTAGAAAACAATTCGGTTTTCCTCTAATCTTACGACATGCCCAGTTATTACTTATATGACCGGTTAAACAAATGTCAAAAATGTTCCTTAATTTTTTGAAAGGGATCTATGTGCTTATTTTTAATGAATACGTAATTACATGGGCCGATACTTCTCGTGTTATCTTCTTGTTTTGCTGAGACAAAAAAGTCTGCATTCGAAAATTTAAATGTGTGTAAAGAAAGCATCGCTGCTCAGCAGTGTACTGCTTGTTGTTATTCATTGAACGTAATTTCTGCTAGCTTTAGTGTATATAAGAAAAGAAAAAAATTAAAATGAATAACAGGAGATTTTATTTCAATATGTTATATTTATTTCAATACACTCTCAACACCGCCGACATTATATTACACAAAAAATACGAGGGCCCATTACCTTCTCTATCATGCCTAGACCATGCGCACTGTGACAGCATCCTGTCACCTTATCAGGCAATTGGTCGGCATGCGGAGGGAAGGAAACAAGAAGCTGCACCAGGCATTAAGCTCTTACAGAACACAGACGATATTGAAGGACTAAATTACGCCCCTGCGAAGAGCAAAAAGCTGAGCAAAGCAGAGACCGGGAAGAATTGAGGCTTCGAATATAATCAAATACCCCAGGTGCTCCAAAATAATCTGGAGACTATCATTATGGCATACTTCCCTCCCTCAACCCCTTTTCTTTGCCGCCGGTGCCTAGAAATGGGTGATGTCGCGCCATACCGCTCTACAACATCAGCGCGACATTAGTCTATCTCTCCAGTGACAATTTAGACTTTTCACTGAACAAGCATTCACTGAAGCCTCAGTTGATGTAATGCATAAAAGCTCACCTGAGCTCGACGCGACAAAGAGTAGTATTTCAGATCTCATCGTTCCTAAATCGCTGCTAGCTCCAGTCTTCAGGCGACAACGCCTTAGTTCTCCCGATGGTCATGTCATCGCCTCTTAGGAGAGGTTAGCTGTTCGGGCCCTAAAAGCTGTAACGGGCGCCTGCTGCGTGCAGAATGTGCGTGCGACACTGAGTCGGAAATGCCGGCGCATCTTTGCGGGCGCTGAACGTCTCATTGGGGCAGGGTGCCGGTTGCGCGAATCCTCTTGCGCTACCTCACGACAGTGCTCTATTTGCAAGTGCCGCAAAATTTCAGCTTTGGAATGCGTATTCCCAGGCAAAATATACTCCATCTTCACATTAAAGCCATCACAACTGCTTTCTCCCTTCTGCACATTGTCAAGCGTGACAAGACGCACTGGGCTGTTACTTGGGTAAAGTTAGGACCTCAAAACAACTGTTGCACCTTGCAGCTCTTTACCAGGGACCTCACCTGATACGAACGGCACATGTTATAGCGCCGCGTTGGCTTGGTATAAATATACCACGTGCTCGTGGCCATACGGCGGACAAAACAAAGGTGTCTAGAGTGTAGGTATTGCTTTTTTGACACTAGTCATGGTCGGCACCCTGCATCAAAACGCGAGCTTATAATAGCTTTGCTGGCAGTAATTTGCGATTTCTCTACCTATACAGCTGCAGTGCCTCTCGATTAATATCAACATTTCTGTAGTGATGTAGATACTGGCCGAAAGTTTATGCTACGCAGTGCTCAAGAGAGCGCAATTAGACAGCCACACGTTCAGGTAACATGTGCAGTGTGACTCAGAATTGCTTACATCGCTGTTAGTGGTGCAGCTGTAGTGTTCATTTTGGTGCTATTGACATGTCACTGGAAAGCGCAGTTGTTCGCGAAAGATATTTCAGAAACGACCGCTAAACAGACAAACTTTCAAAGTCAAAATCGAAAAGTACTTACAGCTCTTTGAACGTCCCAGGTTGAGCCCCAAACAAATTTTTCACCGCATTCTTTGAGTGATAGCCTTCTTAAGTAAGCTTTGAGCAGGTATCAGAGCGTGCATGAAGCCGCTTGGAATGTCTCAGCTTTAGAGCTGGAGGCAGTCAAGTGGATTACTTTGTTGTTAGAATTGCTGAATTTCCGGCTTGCGATAAATTGGAGCTGTGCGGTAACCTCAGCTGTGAAGCCGACGGTGCGGCTCAGTTATTGTTGTGTGCGGCTGCTGGTCCGAAAAACAGGAGCTGGATCCAGGTAGCGTCGGTCGCGTTTCGATAGAAGCGAAATGCTTGACGCCAGTGCACTGTGAGATTAAATGAATATTTATAAACTCCGGGTGCTAGAAATTATCTGGAGCCTTGCGCTGTGGTGTTCCTTATATTCTGAGTCGCTTTGGGACGTTAAGCCCGACAAAACTAAAACTAAGCTGTGCGATACGTTAAATCCATCAGTGCTGTTGCGAATGGGCGGTATCGTTTGATGCGATTTATTGCTTATGCCTGACTGTCGGTATAGGAGGAAGAGACACTTTCTTTGCGTAGTGTTTTTCAGCTGCAGCTGTTTAGGATGCTTTCGTCAGTTTTGCGGCGTCGACATTGCACGCACCACCCCTCACTGATACATAACTGTAACGCACCTCGTAGAATGACTAGCACTGTTGTTAGGCCCAACTTTACTGCCAAATTCAATGGTACCGCACCACGCTGAGTGGTCAGTAGATTGACGTCACAAGTTAGAGCACAGGACGTCACACTTTCCTTGGCATAGAAGTGAGATAGACAAATGATGTTTCCTTCACCACCTCAATTTCGCTGAATTTCAGGTTATAATACAGAGGTAACAATTCTGTGAGTTTTCATTATTAAAAGCGGTACCTTTGCCTTCTCGACAGAAGAGGGAATTAATGACGAGTGCCTAGCACACGCGCTATGTGTTAGGGCCTTTTGTTTAATCTGTCGTTCAATCAACCTTCCCCTCGAGTTTCGTAGGGATTACGTGCGCTTCAAGAAGTTGGGCTGAATTTACATTGTCGCAGTGATGAAAAATGTAATGTTATCAGATTGATGTTGTCGCAGACTTGTAGCAGCTGAAGGCACAAATTCGGAAGAGTTAATAAATATTGCAGGCAGAAATGCCTCAACCTTTCAAGGAAAGGCTGACATCCACAAACCCACCTCGTCATTGGATCTGCTGGTGCACGCAGTGCAATAGCAATCTGGGATGAAAGGATGAATTTTAATTGATTTTGATTATTTTCTCAGGCTGCACCTTCGCCTGAGGCAATGGCAGTAGGAGATAATAAAAAATCTCTTCATAACAATCAGCACCACATGATGAGTTCATCCGTACTGCGTGGTCGGTTACAACATCCCTGTATTTAAACAAAGTATCTATACCATCCATTAACGCATACGTAACACCGATGACTTCGGTAACACCAAAGCGTCCGTGCTGTCTGCTCTCTCTGTGTTTTCCTGTACAGTATATGGTGTCTCATAATTATACCCAGAACGAGCTAGCCCAGCTCTCTACGCTCAACTAACATAGAGGGATGGCGAAAACAAATGTGTACGCTGAAACGAAAGTATTTTCATTTCATACGTTGTACAGATTCTAAATGTACAATGTAGTGTAGCTCGAAGTGCTTAATGGTTTATTGTATTCCTGTTCTCAGCGATGTCTTGCAGAGCTTATGTTCAGCTTGTGGCCAGCACGTCCTAGTCGCTCCGACCCACAGCAATGACTCCAGGCTGTCTGGTTATAGATGGAACGTTGCTTAGGATGACTGAAAAAAAATGGCTTGTAATAAATGTTTAATGCGCTTCAAGAATAAAAATATTATGTGGAAATATCTAAAGAAATATTCTTGACACAGAAACCAAAATGCGCTTATAATAATGCAGAATAAAAGAAGAATGGGTTGTTCTCCTGTAGATTGCAATTTCCGGATAGGTGGCTATCACAAGAAAAGGAGCACTGCGCGAATAAGATAGTGGCTAGAGTCCAGAAAGAGAAAAGCTTGCCCAGGTATTCTGTCTCCTCATGTACTCCAAAGCTCACATTCCTGTGACATCTGTGCAGGTCATTGTCCTCTCTTGTAGGCGTTCCCTTTTAATCATAATACAACCCAATGTAAAGAGGAGTAGACCTTAAATCGCAGGTTCTTTATTCTGGTTAAGAATGTGTAGTTGCTAATGAGAACCACTGTGCGAAATCTTGCATTCTCCAACTCGCAAAAACCATTTTAACTTTCAATCTTTATAGAATACGAGGCTTCAGTTGCAGTTTCCCAAATATTTTGTATGCAAAAGGGGAGCGCGTTGCTATTTCCACAAGGCTCATTTATATACATCTATGTAAGTATTGCAATCCCACAAATTTTTACGTAAAATTATTCTTCCCGCCTGACGAGAGCTGCCCGTTCCCTGCTATTTCAGCAATTAGTTTTCACTGCATGAAGAAAAGATACTATCTCTAAGTAACATTTTTAGACACAATTCACCTAATCGTCTATTACTGCCTGATGATATGAAAAAAGGATTGCAAATACATCACTGATACAACAAGACGCTGACTTAGTGACAGATGAGGTATTGGGAACTTGACAGGGGGAGAGCGAGTAGCAAGACAGAAAGTAAACAAATAGTTTTGGGACATACGCAAGAAATCTTCTGGCGCAGTCAAACTTCTTTTTAGGTTTTCGGTACCAGCGCTAATTATTAATTTGGAAGCATTATATGGCTCAAGAGGCGGAAATTTCAGCTTTGTTGTTGTCCACACCATACAGCGCGACAACGCACGTGACTTCATGACGTCATAGGCAGTGCCCTGCAGCCAGTTTTGCGAATTTGGCGATTTTTCGGCTAAATTCAGCGAACTTTTACACTATTTAGCGGTAGAAAATCCTGTATTGCGGGAGGCGGAATTTTTAGCGGTGTACGACTGGCCTTCGGCTTTGGAATCTTCAGAGGCTGGCGCTTAACGAAGAAAACGACGAGAATCACCGAACGCTCTGGACTGACCGCCGCCTCTGGTCTCTGCCTGGACTGTACCGCTGGTTGTTCGCGACGTTGTGCTTTGCAAAACGTTTCTTATTATGCGAAGCATAATAAGGACACTACTTAGCTCAACCATAGCCCAGCCTGGCGCGGCCACGACCACCACTGACCTTTAATTACACGCTTGGTGTGACGTCACACCCTAACTCCTGCTCCTCCCGCTAGGGGCGCTGCAGCCGAGCACGTGGTCTGACGTCACGACAGCTGGGGAGAGACGGGGCTCAACTCGCGCGGTCGCCGCGCGGCCGCGACCACCAAGGCTAACTCCCGCTCCTACCGCTAGGGGCGCTGCAGCCGAGCACGTGGTCTGACGTCACGCCAGCTGAGGAGAGACGGGGCTCAACTCGCGCGGTCGCCGCGCGGCCGCGACCACCAAGGCTAACTCCCGCTCCTCCCGCTAGGGGCGCTGCAGCCGAGCACGTGGTCTGACGTCATGCCAGCTGTGGAGAAACGGGGCTCAACTCGCGCGGTCGCCGCGCGGCCGCGACCACCAAGGCTAACTCCCGCTCCTCCCGCTAGGGGGCGATTACCAAGTATATCCAAGTATATATGAGAGATTACCAAGTATATCGAAGCATTACCAAGCATAAACCAAGTGTATCCAAGCATTACCAAGTATAATCAAGTGTCACCAGGCTATACCCTTTCACAAATCTATTATGCTTCGCATCCTAGGCGTAACTTTAGCTAAGCCAGGCCATTTTTACAACGGCTTTTAAGCCTTATTGGCTGTTTTCCGCAGTGTTTGGCAGTTCTATGTCTTTTATTTCTGAATATTAAATGTTTCATAAAATAGTACACTCTTCTGCGATTAAACGTCACCATGTCGCTGGGAGCGCGTGACGTCGCTGATATGGCTACAGTGGAGATCAGAACACGCATTGAATCGATTTCTACGGCACTTCTGAACGTAATCGTCGAACCTGCCGGGCGAAAGGGAACCTCTGAATGTTCAGGAAGGAGTGGCTGCAGGACCCCGAGCTTAGAGACGAGTTACTGGCAGTTCCAAACCATGCCAGGCGAGCTGTGATGCCGCTACTGCAAGACGGAGTTTCTGCCAAGCATGTCGATTTGGTGTCCCACACCACAACGAAGAAGCACCTCTCGGCTACAGCATTGTTTCTTTCCGGAAGGCAGACGACTCTAAAAGTTTTAAATCGCTAGTGTGACAAGTCACGCGCTGCCGAAGAGTCTCTTGCGTTGTTCGTATGCGCGAAATCCCCACTTTTAGCTTCAGAACCCCTTGGTGAGTTGTGTCATAGCCAGTTTCGCGACCGCGAAGGAGCTAAGCATCTCCAGCTTCACCGATCAAAGTGCCGTGCTTTGATCAAGAACGTCTTAAAGCCTTACTTCACTGAGGATTTGCTGTCGGACTTAGGATCTGGGAGATACAGCCTGATTCTTGATGAGTCAACGAATATTTTTGTGACCAAGCTATTGGGCGTCGTCATTGTGTACTACGACGAAAAGGTGGGCAAAGAAGTTTCAACCTTTCTGAGTTCAGTCGAACTCGACGACTCTAAAGCACAGGCAATCGTTGCTACAGTTATAAGGTGTCTGGTTCATTTTGGAATTGACTTGCGCAGAATGAGGGGAATCGAAACAGACAACGCCAGTGTGATGGTTGGTACCAACAACATAGTGTATCAGAAGCTTCGGATGGATGTTCCTAACCTCTTGTAGGTTAGATGCGTTTGCCATTCACTGCACTTGGAAGTTTCAAGTGCCGTGGCGGAAGCACTTCCGAGAAATCTCGAATATTTGGTGAGCGAAATTTACAACTGGTTTTCTCGGTCACCATCAAGACAAACTGTCTTACCGCGAGCTCTATAGAAGACTCAACGACGGACACGATCCGCTTGAGATAGTGCAGTCTTGCCAAACCAGGTGGCTGTCGATTGAAACAGCGGTCGGTTGACTGTTGGAGCAATGGAAGGAATTGTTGTCACACTTTTCCGTGGCAAGGATCGCTGAAAAGTGCTACACAGCAGAACTCCTGCATTCGATGATGTGCGATACGACGAACATGGCCTACCTCGTTTTTGTGAAGCCGATTCTTGGAGAAGTACAAAGTGTGAACAGGGCGTTTAAGTCCAGCTCGGCCGACAGCCTAACGCTGCTAAGTGACCTGACATTACTAATGGAAGCGCTGTCAAAAAAGCTCGTATTGCCTACATGCCGTGCAGACCCACTCAGTTCAAGCGTCGACGGCTATGTTAATATAACGTCAGACCTCGGTTACGAGACTGGACAAAAACTGCAAGAGCTAAGAAAGTCTGGTATTTAGACAGAGCTCTGTCGGAAGTCTGTCTCATCTACTGAAAGAGCTTCAGCAAAGATTACCTGACAACGTCCAAATACTCACACAACTTTGCCTGCTCTCTGTTGGTAACGCACCTCGCGTAGTTAGATATTCATTGGTGCCCCTTATGAAATTCCTGGATCTGCCACGACAAAAAATCGCTGCCATTAAACTGCAAAGAGAGAAGCTCACTCTCGTCTGCTGGAAGTACCGTGCGAGCACGGGTGCACTCTGGGACGAAGTCAAAAAGTACAGGGATGCTTCCGACAAAACTTACTTCTCCGAATTGGTCGAGTTTGCTCTATCCATGCTGGAGCTGCCCTAGTCCAACACAGAGGTTGAACGCGTGTTCAGTGAGCTGTAAATTATCAAATGTAAACAGAGGAACAGGTTGTAAACAGAGAGGACAAATGCCATCTTGACTATTCGATTCGGACTCCGGAGGCAGGGTAAATGCTGCTCAAACTACGAACTGCCACCAAATGTTCAAAAGATCGGCACTACGGAGGCGTTCGCTGGCAGCAGCGCTGGAAGCCCACCTGGACCTGGTACCAGCGGTACAAGTGGACAGTCGCTTGCAGATGAAGCAGGCATCTTTCTGTCTTTGCACCTGCAGTCAGTCAGGACTCAGCAGTGTCCAGGCAGTACGTTACATTTTTAAACTTTTTAATAATTACTTTTTGAACTTTAATGTAAAGTACGCAGTCTCTAGTCGACAAAAAGTAGTATATTCGATGGTATTTAGTCGCAAAAAAATTGCTTTCCTTTCTTTTTATATTATTAGATATGTTTGTTTACAGACTTAACAAAATGTACAAAAATGAACTTTTTGGCAAAAAAAAATACATTAGGCGATTTTTAGCGGGTTTTGGGAGTTCACTTCGCGGTTTTTTATTTTTGAGTTGGCAACACTGCCTGCATCATCGGGAAAGAAACAAATAACACTGGGCTTCGGAGGAGCAGCTAGCAGCTGAAAGCAACACAGCGTAACCGCTTTTTGCCGGTGCACCAGCCAGAATATTTATGAAAAAATCTCTAAGGACGATTACGATCGTCCGCAGTTAGCCCATTGTGCCTTAGGCGGTGAGGGTTGGGTAACATTACTTTTCATTCTTTTTCTCTGCCCACACTAATATATATCCGTAATGCGAAAATTGAGTGCTGTTCTTTCGGTGTCTCAGGCTCCGTAGGCTCATTGTTCAGCTTTTGCTGTGCTGTCGGCACGTCTGGCAACGATATTAGTTTTTTAGTACTATTAGTTGATGAAGAAGACAATACGTAGTACATTGCGCGCGAGAATGTGTATATTAGTTCGATGGAAGAAGACGATGTGCACGAGGCTTGATCAAGAGCGATAGCCCAGTGCTCCCAGCCTCTGTCGGCTCATTGTTTTATTTTACAGGGTCATCAGCACATCTTGCGAGGAGAATAGTTCGATATCATTAGTTAATGAAGAAAACGATGTGCATTTCACAGCACGCGAGAATGTGCATATTAGTCAAATAGCAAGATTAAGTGAAGCAGACGACGATGTGCAAAGCACAGCGCGGGAGTGTGTAGCGGTTTAACATAAACCGTAATCGGTTGCGGCTATAGCCTAGTACTTTCGTGCAGTGAGCAGCGACGATTATCTCTTCGGATCGCCGCGGGTACGAATAGCAGTCGCGACAGTGTTTACGTTTCTTTATTTATGTTTCGGCTCAGTTACACCGACGGAGCCGAGGAGGCTGAACCCTTGAATGGGGCGCACAAGTGCTGCGCTCTAAAAAAGACATTTCTCCCGAAGTTTGATTTGAACCGTGGCACCCGCGAACAGGGAAGCTTCGCGGGCCACATCATTAGAGCACGACGCCATCAACGCTTCTTTTTCAGCCTGGTATTTATTAAAGTGATGCAATGTTTTATGTGTATGAAACTGCAGCACACACTCCCGCTAAACTCCCAATCTTGCACTCGCTTTCGGTATCGTCGTTCTCATCAACTTCCATTCAGGCGGCGCGAACAGATCAGTTTCGCTCGCCATTGCATTATAGTACGCCATCGCCGCAGCCGAATAACCCGCGTGCTTGCTTTGTCATTCACAGTACGTAAGTAGTCTTAGTGTCCTCCGTAACTTTTGAACATGCGACAACGATACAGCGATCGTGAATACCTGTTGTTTGTGGTGTTTTGATGAGTACGGTTGAGGACTGCGATGTAGGCAGTAGCGGGTTTAGTGGTTTTTGTTGAACCACTGTTAACGACGGGCCAATCTTAACAACCCTCGTCCTACCTGCATGATTAAGAAAAAAAAAGGTCAGTTCGAGGTTAAACCAGTAAAAGCAACTGTTAGGCAAATTTCTTGCAGAAATCGCGCAGTGCTAAACTATAAAAAGTAGGCGATGTGCTCGACTAACAAAGAATTGCATTTATAATTTCATTCAAACACTTTTTAACTTTAAAACCTCTCATGAAAGCCGCCAATTGCCTGCAGTATTTTTCGTTGCATGTATAAAAAAGCAGCTTCAAATTTATCTAAACGCTTAGCTGGTTGGTAGTTCATTGCTAATCGAAAAAAAGTGGCATATCCAATAGACGAAAAATCTTCCTGAAGCAAATGGCTCCACCGATGGTTAGAAAGATCTAGACATCAAAGATGAAATTCACATGAGAGCATAACATGCAAAGGCCTTTGCTCAGAGTCGAATTTTGACATTCTTTTGAGCAAGCAGAGAGAGCGTGCACTGTGTTGTCCTTTCAAGTATGATGGAAACTGTAGTGACTGACTATGCTTCCTAATAACTTGTGCTTACGAAGTTTCGTGAAAATCTAACACAAAAGCCACATAAGTTTATCAGGTGCGATTATGAAAACTAAGCCGCTATTTGGTCGTTTCATCATATTTCCTCATCAAGCCCCGCTGGCACGAAACTGTCATCTGTCTTTTGGGGTATATCTAAAAAAAGAAAACACTCTTCTCCAGTGCATCCCAAGTTGCACTGGAAGTCACAGAATACAAATTGCGCCCTTCGTTGGATAGCCTTTCGATAATTATGCTGCCGTAGTTCTCTTCCCCGGGCGCCTAAAGAGAACTAAGTAAGAATAAAGTTCCCTGCACGCATAAATCGCCTAGCGTGCCATAGAGCTCCGGCCACAGAAGATATGCCTCAGCATGCCTGCCAAGCGCTAGGAGATAAGATTCTGTGGCCGCACAACGGAATTCCGGCGGTGCACTGTCCCGCTCCCGCCTGTCTGAGAGGGACCTGTTAAATATATTTATGCAGATCTGGCAATGACTTGTGTCTGAGATTGCGTATTAGGAACGACTTGTGTGTTAAGGTCACGAAATTTGTGAACAGTTCTGGACACAAGTCATCGGCGATTCTCCAAAATGCATATGAGAGCTCCCGACCAGCCTGGCGGGAGCAGGATATGTATTCCAGCTTTCTTTAAGGTGTGCAATCTTTCGCTTTTGTACTTGCGTATGAATGCGCCAACAGGCGGTGTTTCACGCTTTGAACACTTACCAAACACTAACACAACGCACAGCAGTATTACAGGGAGCCAGCAGTTGGACCTGTGACGGTAAAATTGTGTCCGCTCAGTGCAACACTGAGACATACGAAATGCATTTTTATTAACTCTACCAAACAGAAATATGCGTGACGTTATAAGACTGTGCACAAGTATGTAAAACGGAAATGACTTACCAAACACCTGGTACACCATCACGAAGAGCACAATAAAAGAACCACGCATGGTTTCCAGAAATCCTCCTGTTGCCGCAGAAGGCAGGACCTGAAATGAGTGCTGTGATTTCAGAGCATAATAACTTCAACATCAGATACTTCTTTGTATTTACCCATATAATTTCTAGATATATGAACCACGTATAGCAGAAGGGCGCCTGTTGCTCATTGATTCTTTTAAAAGCATTATTTTACTGCCATACATATTTTGTATCAATAACTTATATAGAGGTTTGAGAGAAAGCGAACCTTGTTTCAAGGCGGTAATATATGAGGGCTTCAGAAATTAGAGTAAGTCCCACACTCTTCACTCTATTCAGTTTTTCTTGCGGAAAAACTCTGGCTGCACATAGTAAAGCTTTCTACGAGCGATCGTTTATCTCTCAAATCTTTAACGGCTAGAGCCACGACCGCTAGGAAACTTGCAGAAGAGATCTGTTATTACACTAAGCGCCCTTTAAATACTTCTCAGCAACTACATACATGTAAACTTTCGCTTTCTCTATATAAAATAGGGGCTAAGGTTGTTGCAAAGAGACGTATCAGTCGGACTGGTAAACAAAAGAAACCTGAGTTTCGAGGCGTGCAGGCCTTCATTGTCGGGCTTGTTTTCAGTCATCGGAGCGAAGCTCACTAGAAAACTCTGCTCTTATTTTTCGCTGATCTCGTGCTCCATCTCCATTACTAACTTCATCGTTGTCTAGTCGCCGCATTTGCATCATAGCACCATGTCATGAACCTTTTCGTTGCAATACTGCAGGTCTCAGATCAGCAAGATACTCGTTTGTTCCATTCCAACGCGTACTAAGAGATGTGGCGAAATCTTCGCCTTACCTCCTGTAACGGAGAAATATGTCTTATTCGGGGCCAGGCCCTTTCACGCAGTAATCAATAAACTGATCATGAGAGTATGCGGCAAAATTCAGTGACGCTCGATATCGGCCCTCGGACTAAAGTTCGCTGGCAATTCTTCATAGTAGACGCATGTCAGCCGCTCATCTGAGCCCAATTTTTTTCGCACTGCAAAATTCGCAGAAGAGACGAAGCTTAGCCGCATCCTTGAGTATGTGGAGCATCCCATGTCAAGTAAAAGCTTTTGTCGAATAATACCGCTGTGTGTCCAGGTGACCCTTGACCACCAACGTTGAATAAGCCAGTCGTTCTCCGCTTGACACACTATACAGGGATGACTGGACCACTCGAGCTTGCTTGCGCAAGGAATTATGGTCATTCTACGTGCCCCTGTTAATATGGTGGAGATAACTTCAACCCATATGTCGTCCAAAATAACCATGGATGCCCCAATGTGTGGACATTGTCTTGCCCTGAATAAGGCCAAGGTCGCCGACCACCGTTCTATCTCTAAGCTGGGCTTAGCAACTGCTCAACGTAGCAGCCTTCTGTCAAACTGAGTTGCTAAAACCAAGTAACAAAACGTTTTGCGTCGTTTCAGATGTCCTTTAGTGTGTGATTATTAAACCGTTCGTAATGCTCGAGTGTATGAAGAGGCCTTTCATACGACGCAACATGAAATGCTTCGTCGTCCCACTGACATTGGGCACCGAGCTCGACGGCATTAGAAAATTTCGCACCGCTGCAGACTACAAATGCAAGGCACGTTCTTGAATATTAGCCACTTTGGCGTTGTTCTTAATATTGCCCCCAAAAAGATATAAAAAAAGGAGTTGAACTTTATCGGCCATTGCCTCAACGCCAGCCCACAGAATGCGGCTTCCTCCGGTAAGCGTAAACATATTCCCTCGGTTGACTCGACCATAGTCAACGAAGGATATGCTCTAATGTCTACGGCTCCTCAACTCACACTAGTGGTGCGTTCGTCTCTGCACTTGCATACTGCCTACGGCATCTCTACGACGTTCTGTAGATGTAGACTAAAAGTGAAAGCATGTGTACCTGAAATGACACGACTACACTAGTTTTCGCTAACACATACAAAAAGTTACCACAAGTTACCACACCAGTTGTCCACATGAAAAGATATGCCCTAAACGCCATCATAGCATACAAATCAGATGCACTGTCGCAGCTGTCTTGCAGTGGTGTGTGGCCCTGTGCTTGGCAGCCTGCCTATCCAGTTAGTTTCTGTGACATTTTAAACGCACAAGCACGCTAAAGCAGCATAGGTTGAGAGGTTCTGGCACCCTTTTGGGCCGGAAAGCACTTTAATTCTTTTTACGAAGCACCATAGCTTCATATCTGCACCAACCACGATCTCCAGGAATTGTCTAAAGTAAAGCAGCGCAAAATCAGGAAGCCAGCATAAATGTTTGAACCATTTAGCTGAAACATTCATTCAGGCGACCACTCAGTTGCCGAAATCAACGCGGCTAACCTTGCACTGACCACGCTGCTGCCTACCTGCGGCAGCTTGTCAAGACCGACCACTCTCGTCTCCTTAGAATGTGTCACTTGCGTGCTTAAACATTCGTCGGATTTACGATACGTTGACCGGTCACCGTAGGTACCTGAACCGTGTCGCTGGAGCGCCATTGATTCACTCCAGACTTGCCCCATTTCGTCGCCCACTGAACTCAGTGACTTCACTCTTTTTGCTCTCTATGGCTTCCGATCCACATCAACGTTCGTTTTTCCTTCCGCAGGTGCCTAAAATGAAGCAGACCAAATCCTACCGCCACAGCTGATACTTAGCATATTGCAGTTGCATTAGGCCTGACTATCTCATGTTCAGGTCGACGTTATCTGTCCACGCTCTCCTCCAGGTAACTATCGGAGCCTGCTAAAAAGCTGCCAGTGATTTACCAAAGTGGCCTGAAGTAATGCTCCCCTCTTGCGTAATGGCGGTAGTGGTTTCTAGCGGCTCGTTATTTCGGGATCACCTTTACGGTGTTCCCATAAGGATTGCGGCAGACCTTGATCGAAAATTTGAGGCAGTCTCTATTGAATGTTTTAAGCGCAAGCCTTTACACACTCAAGCAATCACCGGTGATTAAGCCGCATGAACGCCCTTACACGCACCCCCAAACAACATTCGCACTTCCAATATTTTTCTGCCTCCATCGCTATAGGAAGAGAGCGTGTGCTGAAGTGCGGGTGCAGCCGTGCAAACGAAACTGGGTGCGGCATCCCACCACGTATATTACATGCACTAAACTTTGGTATCGCACATCTATCGTAGTTTAGCAGCGACTTGTTTGGATATCGGCTGTATTCCGTCATTCATCGATGAAACCGTTCAGCAATCACAGCCAAAATTTTGCACGGAGTATAACTGTGGAACCAGACGCTACCTTCTGATTGGTTTTACGCAGGAATGACAAAAGCTGAGTTGAAAGCATTCGTCGTCAAAGTTTACAAGTTTCCCATTAAGTCCCGGTTGCACACGTTGAGCACGGCAGGTTCTGGGCATGCATGCCAGCTTTCGGCAGCCGGTGGCACTTCGGCACCTATGTCAACGTGTGTTCTCTGGTTCAGCCTTATTTCTCGGCGCCGAAAATTGTCAGGACGACTTGACAAACAAGTATAGCCTGCTTTGCACCTTCTGCTGAGCTTGAGCTTGAGGACACTTGGAGAAGAATGATATCAGGGTGGGGGAATGCATTGGCATTCAATGCTGCTACCAAGAGTTCCGCTACAGCAGTCACCTCTGTTGTGACACGTACAAGAGGCAACGCCACTCCTTTTGTATTCATCATGCCATTCTAAAAGCAACTCAAGTAGGTTCGCAACTATCTTGCTTCTCCATTATAACAAATTAATTTTGAATAGAGCGCATGAGAGCAAGTGAATAATTTTATGAATTGTCAACTGTTTGGTATTACATCTTCGAGCTACGCATTTGCTATAATGGGTGCCGTACTGGAGGTCTCCCAATTAATCTAAAGCACCTAGAATTTTTGGAATGCTCTGACTTCGCACAGCATTCAAGTGTTTTTGCATGTTGCTGCCATCAAAATGCAGCCCCGCTGCCGAGAACCAATCCCGCGACCTTTGTACCAGTAGCCGAACATAAAATCCGCGGAGCAACAGTAGCAGGTGAAGTAAAATATTTTCTGGTGCTGTTTTCTATTGATTAATTGTGATCGTATTCTCGAATAAATTTAACAGTCATGCATAAATGTGGCATTGCGTCATCATGCATTGGACTGCAAAACCTGCTATTGGTTATGCCTTGCACGCAGCAGGAAACCAAAGAACCTCACGTTTGAGCGTTTGGGCAATAATGTGCTGCTTAAGGTGTGACTGCATAAATAGAAAAGCGGGCTAGGACGGGACTAGAAACACGAAGTGCACTAGTGTTATACATAGAGGCTATTATAAAAAGTAGTTTATGCCGCTTCGTAACCCCTGGGTTATATGACATACTACCAGAAGCATGACATAAATTAAGATGGTATGCTAGGACGCTTAGCAACGCAAACATTCAGTGACATAACAGGATCCACAAGCTGCTTTTATGCCCAGTTAAAAGGCACTGGCGAAGTAAATTCGCTGTGAATGAGTTCGTTGTCAAATTTATGGCCGGCAGACATCAGACAGTTTTATGCGCAGAGGGCGTCATACGTCGGACCATGCGTCGACTTTACGACCACTGCGCCTGAGCGCCTCATACTACCAAAAGTCTAAAACCGCGTGCGATACGGAGTGCGCACTTTGCTATGTACTAAGTTTCAATAGACAAAGATAACGCATGCTTATGGTGAAGAATGTTCATTCGCGGCATTCATGTTACTAAGGCGTGGATTACGATTTTCCCATACGGTACCCACAAACATAATGAAGGAATTTAACTATTTCTTCGCAGGGAGCAAGAACCAATCAGAGAAGTCATCAGCGGCGCGTGTGCAGTTCAAGGCAGGTGGTTTTTTTATGAGTGCATAGACTATTTACTCCAACACACACATTACCTACTTGAAAAGGCTCATATCTCATATGCCTCTGCGACTCTGCTGTTTTGTCTCCAAATTTGAAGGACATTTTTTAAACTTCGGCGAACTTATTTTGCTTACCTTCGTTCCGTGTAAATTCTTCGGTACCCGAGATACAGGTGCTTGTCCTTGCAAGCTAGCAGAGGATCTCTTTGTACTCCGTCTGTGCAGCTTACTTGAGCGGCTCCAGAATACTGAGTAGTAAACAAAAGGCATTGATAATTTTTAACTAGCCTTCAGACTACGGTATTTCTAAAGTATAGAGATTGAGCGACCAATATATACAGGACGTGAGCAGACCAACTGTGTTCCTAATTTCGAGAAACATTCGTTGCGCGTCGGAAAAACTTGGTCTAGTTTTATGCCTCGGCACTATTGTACTGTTCGTGCTGCGACGAGCCCCTTTCGTGTTCAGAGTGAAAGAAAAACAGAGATAGCAGTTAGGATACTCATGAAAACTCACTGAACATTGTATGCAGCAGAGCTTGAAGCGTGCCTTACACACAGCAGGCCGGAAAATAGGACGCAAGGTCAGTTTGTAGCAATAATTTTGCGACACAACTTCGTTCATGTTTTCAGACAAGTTGGACACCTTTTTTCTGTGATACGCAAGCAGCTGTGGTCACAAAAACTGCGAAAGCTACATCAATCCAAACCTCGATTGCACGTCAGTGTAGGGCGGATTCTTGTGATTATAGAGGAGGGGGACAGCTTGTGAGAGATCAGTCGTGAGCAGAAAAACAGCGAGGAATGCATACGGGCAGTGTGAACGCGGCAAGGTGGAATGCTTCTCTATATGATGCCGCGACTGTCGGATAAAAAAACATCTGGCTGCGTGAAGGCTTATAAATCAATATAAAGGGCGAATCGGAGAGGCGGCGGTGTTCTGTTGGCAATAAAAAAAGACTTATCCTGTGTACCCTATATAGTTTTAACGTCTCTTGAATATGTTGAGGCTTTGCTAAAGTGCAGTACTAGAAATATACTTATTGCTGTTTTTATCGGCCCCCAGATTGGGGCATTGTTTTCTCTGACGAATTTTATCGCATTCTGAGTGAAGTGTGCGACCTGTTCCCAAATTGTGCTTAATGAATATTTGGTGACTTTAATTACCTCCATATTAATTGGAATACACTATCTGTCGCGGCGAGTGAAAGAGAATTGAACGCATTTCTTCAGCCATGTTTAGATTTTTCTTTATGTCAACTCATCATGGAAACGACACGGCACACTCCCACATGCTCCAGCATACTTGTTCTAATACTTACTAATTTTCCTGACATTTGCACAAACATCAGTTATATTGATGGGCTCTCCGATTATGACAGCATTACTGGAAACATTATTTGTTCAGAGAGAGGTGGGGAAGTGACTAATAAGAAAATTTAATCCTATAGCAAAGCTAACTTCTATGGAATGAATGCTGAACTACCTCTCTTTGCTGACGTTTTCTTTACTAGCTTCTCGTTCCGTCCAGTTTAAGAAAACCGGATTGCGTTCAAAAATGTGTTCTCCATCCTTGTTGATAAGTATATACATACCATAACAATAAGGAAAAACAGTTCTCCACCATGGTTAAACAAGCAACATCGACGCTTAAACAAAAAAAAAGCGATTATACAGGCAAGCCGTCAAGAGCAATCATACATCATCGTGGCTTAAATACCATCAGTGCGACAAAGAATACCAGGTCTTACTTAAATCCTCTCGTAGACACTTTTTTAACCATGGCCTAGCACCTATGCTGACTAACAACTCTCGAAAATTTTGGCAAGTAATAAACCCCAGCAGTCATCTTGAAATTACGCTTACTGATCATACAGGCGCCACTGTTCCTGAGCCAGAGTGCGCACAGATATTAACCAACGCTTTTTTATCTGTGTTCTCCCGCAACGACGTCTCTTTGTGCCCAAACATAGGCACGCTTCAGATATGATTATGAAACAGATTACTATCAGCGAGTCCGGTATCATATCACTACTTAAAAATCGCAAAATGTCGTCTCCATCTGACCACGTTGGCTACAACAACAAGTTGTTTAAAAGCACATCACAAACCATTTCGGTAATCTTATACGCACTTTTTTCACAGCCATTGCCATCCGGCGGGATTCCTAATGATTGGCGCACAGCCAAGGGCATACTAATTTTTAAATCTGGCGATCGCACATCCCCTATTACCTACCGACCCTTTTCATTAACAAGTACCGTGTGTAAACTACTGGAGCACATCATACATTCGCTAATCACAACATACCTAGAACAGCCTAACATAATTTTAAATACCAGCACGGCTTTCGCAAGGGATATTCACGCGATGAGCAGTTAGCGGGATTTACTAACGACTTGCTATCCTGTATTGACATCGCCAACCAGATAGATGCGATATTCCTGGATTTTTCCAAAGCTTTTGACCACGTTCCTCACCCCAGGCTGCTAACGAAAATGAAACATCTTGACATTGACACACAAGTCATTTTTTGGATAAAAGATTTTTTTGTCATTCCGAACACAGTTCACAGTTATAAACCACTGCAATTCCTCTTTTATTCGAGTCACGTCCGGCATTCCACATAGAAGCGTACTTGGTCCATTCCTTTTTCTAAATTATATTAATGATTTTCCTAACTGCATATACCGTAAGGCTACTTCTGAAACTCACCAAAAAGCGTTGCAATCAGACATAAACGCGATTGTGTGGTGTCCTAACTGACAAATCACCCTAAACCATACCAAAACTTAGTGCATGTCATTTACGCCTTTCTATTCCCGCATTCAAGCCCTATATTTTATAGATAACAATATTGTCGAGCTTACTACCACATACAAATACCTAGGAGTAAATTTTCAAACGGATCTAACATGGCATCATCACATCAACGTTACACTTGCAACTGCTAATCGCTCACTCGGAATCATGAAACACAGACTAAGGCGAGCACCCTCACACTTAAAAAAGCTCGCATGCACTACCTTAATCAGACCTAAAATAGATATGCAGGTGTAATCTGGGACCCGAGCCAGGATTACATTATATGTAACATTGAAACCCTGCAAAGCCGTGCTTTTCGCTTCAATGCCCGCACACAAGTGCTACATCTATTCCCCCGTACATAAGTGTTACATCTTTAAAAATTGTGCGCAATGAGATCCACTATCACTACGCGAAAATACGCTCGACTATCTCTTTTTCACAAGCTTTATCACCACGACGTTTTGTATGACGACTTCTTTTAGCCGCCTTGCCACATCTTCCCTCGTTGTGATAATCCTTACAAAGTAAATCGCCCAGTCTGTCAGTCATCACTTTACGCGCAATCATTCATACCTAGAACCATAAATGACTGGAATAACCTACCATCAGATATTGCTACCGAAGTTCACCCAGACAAATTTCACAAAATTCTGCATACTCGCATCAGAATGTGACGCACCTGTGCACCACTTTATAATTATAGCATTAGTAATCCCTCTCTTGTGCTCCCTCGAATACCGCTACCTTCTTCCAGATGTTCCTTTTCTATTCTTTTTTTTCTTTCTGTGTTGTTTTTCAATTCTTAATCCCAGCTGTTTGAATTTTACGCTTTTTATTTACGCTAAAGTGTTGTTGTTATTGTTTATTACTGTATATCAAAATTGTCTGTATTTTTTTTCTCTCTTTCTTTTCTGGTTCGAGCAGGGCTGTCTAAGTGCCTCGTTCCCCCCCCCCCCCCTCTATGTAATACCCGCCCCGGAGGACCTTTAGGGTATTTGTATAAATAAATAAATAAATAAATAAATAAATAAATAAATAAATAAATAAATAAATAAATAAAACAATATCCTATCTGTAACAGGACGAGGACACACTGGCCGACATTCTTAAATGCCACTGTAAGAGAATGGTGAGTGTAAGGCTTTCCCATATAAGCGCTTGTAGCGCTCAAACGCCCTCAACGTTTTTGAATTGAACAAGCACACAAACAAGCCAGCATCACATCGCTGTGGGCTTCACCACAAGTTCTGCAGCGGCATTTTGGTGCCAGCAGCTGCTGCCTTTTGACCGGTCTCGACCAGCTATAGTATAAAGCGACGTTCCTCTGCTTTACAAGCGGGTTCTGTATTCTCGTGATAGTACTTCCGTTTCGCAACAGCGAAGCTCCCTATTCCTCGGCGTAGAACCAATGTCGCTTCAAAAGATTCACAGCGCAATCGGTGATTCTTGAGTCAGCCAACGAAAGCCAATAAGCGGTTTAAGCGCTGCTGTTGCCGAGCCAAATAATGTCAAGCTAAGCCGGCTTTTGACTTCCTGTCTGCTTCGGCCCCAATCGTGCCCACAAAGCACTGAATGTTTGTTCTGGCATTGTTAAAGGAAGTCGTCTGTTTGAACGTGCTTGATTGTGCTTTGCTTCATAACAACAGCGTGGCCAGTTACTGCGTCTTCTTTGCTACCACACTTATACTGCGCGCTGGGGCGATACGTTCGCTTTCAGTTGCAATCAATTACTCTTGCGCTGTTCTCGACGTGCATGCTATGATAAATAGCGGCAGACGCCCTATGCGCCCCTCGCCCCATGATCTCTACGGCACTTCGATTTTGTGTTCATACGGCTGACTAACATGCCGGAAAGCTACAAAGGACGGGCACGTAATCTGGGATCAGCGTTAGCTGCGGCTCTTTGATTGTGGCGGCTGTCTAAGGAAGTCAAGCAGGGGATCTACGTTTTACTCAGTCATGGTCATGTGCTCTAAAAAAATGGTTTCCTCGGACAAATAATGCGTCATTAGCAATTTTTCACGCGTATAACAATTCATCTGGCCGGTGCTTCGAGTTTATTTTACGTCGGTTATTAGACAATGCTGTCCGGCCATTTGTTCCGTGCATTCGGGGGGTAAGAAAGAAAGAAGTTTATTGGTCCGACAAAATATACCAAAAACATAAGTGTACAGACGAGAGTCCCATTTTCAAAGACTGTACCGGGACCCTCGATAGATCAATGATACTAGAAATAATTACAGCACAGTTAGCGCATAATTATAAAATATAGAAAATAAGAATTCAATACGTCACTGGAAAAATTGCAGCGCAGCAGTAACAAATACGAGACGAGAAGGACACAAACACAAGCGCTGTCACCACTAAAACAGTCCAAAAGCACTATAACGCAAGTAATATACATAAAAAGAGAATGAAACACCAGCATTCCGAGAATATACCTTGAGCTCATTCTTGAATGCAGGCAAGGATATTGACGTTTTTTGAGTGGGCGGCAATGTGTTCCAAAATAAAATAGCTTGAGAAGACGACGCCGTTTTACGATAATTGGTATAGACTTTGGGGAGCAGAAAATTGTTTTTTGCTGCAAATCTGGTTAGGTTGTGATTGATCAGCAAGATGTAGTCTACAAACTGAAATTGCAGGGTGCCATGTAGTGACCTGAAGAACATGATTCCAAGGAGATATTGAAAAAGCTGGTGGTCTGGTAAAATATTGTGCTCATGCAGTAAAGAACAAGCATTAGTAGAGAAAGGGCTACGGGTAATAATGCGGATAGCCTGGTTTTTAAGTGTTGCCGAGACGACAAATAGCAATGATAAGTATTTACCAATGCAATAATCTCATAACTGATGCGACTATGTATGAAGGCATAATACAAAAAGAGCAGTAGGTTGCATAGAAAACACGGACGACCCTTAATTAGCGCTCTGATACCAAACATATATCTTTTTTATGAGTGATATAGACAAAAAATTTAAGAGCTGAATCAAGAATAACGCTGTTTGTGTTATCAGAAGCCTGAACAATACAAGAACAAAGGGTTAACGTAGGGGGACACGAAAGAATTTTCTGGCTACTTTTGAAGACTATGAATTTAGTTTTAGCGGGATTAATCACTAACTGATTATCTGTGCACTATTTGGCAACATTACATAAAACGGCATTCAATTCAAGAGTAGCATTATCTATGGACGTATTAGATAATGACACGAAAGTGTCATCAGCATATAAGGCACAGTGAGTTGGGCTAATATAATTAGGAAGGTCATGAATATATAGTATGAATAGTAAGGAACCTAATATAGAGCCCTAAGGAACACCTTCGTTAATAGATTTAGATTGTGAGAATCTTTCACCAATATTGATTATTTGTTGATGATCTTGCAAATAGCTTTTCAGTAGCCGTGACACGGGACCTGTAATTTAAAAAAATTCGAGTTTTTTAAGCAGTAAAGAGTGATGAATCATATCAAAAGCTGATATCAAAATCATATATTCGCAGAGCAGGAGGGTCTTTTAGTAGGTTGTATCATGGTACGACTTAAATGAGCCCGCTTTTTCGCCGTGCACTTCATTTTCCTATGTTTGCTTTGTTCGCTCGACATATGCAGCGGGCATAAGTATGCTTTCCTTATCTACCACGAGCAATTACTCTTTGCAGGGAACTATTACCACGGTTTACAAACTAAAGCTGACCTGTTCTTCAATGCTTGCTGGCTGGGTCATTCGCTCTGCGTAGCTTAACCACCTTACGCAGCACATGCATCGAGCTCGGTTCCTGCAACAGCGCTGCGAACAGGCAGCGTTCGAGAATTATCCACCTTGTCTACCTTTACGATCTGCATTCTTTCACGCCGACGGAAATATTCTTGATGAAGCGGTGTTATTCCACTGTAAAAAGTGTTTGACAAAATCCCCAGACGTTATTCCTACTGTCACTTACGCGCATTAATCAGCTATCAATGCAGAAATGTACTCCGATATGCCAACTAACTGCTACCAAATTGTTTGTGTCATTTCACTTCCATCCCATAAGTTTTCTGTTTGTCTGGTGTGCGTCAACTACTGTCCGTGTTCCCTTCTCTTCCCCAGCTATATTATGACGACCTACACGATATTTGTGCTCTGAAATTCGACGCTTGACGGATGATCGCACCACATATCATCCAACAGCTAAATATTTATCAGCTTTCGAATCTAAGAACTTCCACAAGAGGGAATTCCGGAATACTCACATCACCTCAAACGGTTGAAACGAGCCTTTATGTAAGACATCTTTGTTATCGTTTAGCTGCCTGCGCCATTAAAGTGTTCCCATGTCCATTGCTCACTTGTGCCAATGCTTGTATTTTCCTATTTATAATTCTTTAGCTTGAAAACACCATGGTTAAAGCATCATATTTCTCTTAGAAACTTATCACGCATTGTATGTCGCAATCTGGCACTGCAAGCGTATTCTGATACATTGCTGGCCTATAAGACCGTCAGTCGTCTTAAAACTGTTATTGAAAGAGCGATCTTCGACCTTCACTGTGCTAATGTAACCACTGCCCTCGGAGTTTTCATTACCAACCAAATAGAATGATCCCATCTCATTATTTTTGGTACAATAGTATTAAGGCATCAAAAAGACAGTTCGGTCTATCCAGGCTCACCACCCGGCGTAGTATAACCCTAATTTGTCTTTGTCGTAGCTTTCATCACTCACTACCACGGTTAACACGGTCATCACAACAGCCTTTTTTTTGCCATGTTTCGCCCTCAATGTTTTTTAGCACTCACGCACACGCACTACTATATAGTACATTGATTTTTCGTCTGCACTGCCGAGAGAAAAATTATGTGCCAGCACACACTGCCGCTTTAGGGTTCCCACCTAAATCTGCACTCGGAAGGGTTCATCATCCAAGTCTTCAGTTCTATTAACATCTCAGTTATGTTTATGTACATCCCTATGTTTATGTCGATTCCTTGTAAAGCAAGTAAATAGATATAAAATTGGTCTATCGCTTCCCTGCGTTGGCAGCTGTGCGGCTGATGGCGTCATTATTACTTCATTTCTTCTCATGGACGCATCTTCAGGCGGCAATCTTTGAACAGCTAACGACTGAAAGCAATTATTTGCACCAATGTTGGCAATTAGCGAAAACCGCTTGCGTACACTACTTGGAAACGAATTTAGGCTGCGCCCTGTTTTTTGTCCTGAATGAGCTTCGCCAACAGGGTTTTAGTTGGTCTAAGAGTGCGTCTTTGTGGTTAGCCCTGCGTCGACCTTAAACTTCTGAGGCCAATTTTTCAAGCTTACCGATTTGTCAAGATGTGCTAGCAGAAAAGCAGCATGGTACTTGGAAGCACCGAACCAAGACAATAAAATTTCCAAAATAATTGGAGGGGACACTTAAGCTCTGCCTTAAGGCTGTGACGCGATAGCGTGATGGGTTAATACCCATATATGAGGAAGGTCGTTTAATACATTACATTCAAAGATCGATTAGAAACCTCGTACCCCTCCTGGCGCAGTGGTGCAGCGGTTAAGGGATGCGACACTGTCCTGGGATGGCAGGTGCTGCAAGCGATACGTCTTGTGTGGTGCAGTTGCTCTTTTCAAGCTACCAATAAATAATTAAACTGCTACCTCCAACTGCAGGCAGTTTGCTTATTATCCAGTGGGTTAGGTGTGATGGCGCCGCAAGATCACGTGACCTAGGTGGCCCACATGCCTCCTATATTGCTCTCTGGGAACCGCCTGCCAGATACATGCCCGTGGTTTATCGCTCACAACGCCGTCACCAGATTTTCTGGTGACCGCGTTCTTTAACTCTTCCGTGTTAAAATTGGAGGGGACATTAAACTCTGCCTTTTTAGGGTATCACGCGATAAACAATGGGTTAGCACTCTAATGGTGCGTAATATGTGCGGAAACTACAGGGCAATTACGCCGTGAAGATCTTCCGCATTTTCTGCTCTTATTCGGTCAGGTTCTTTGTTTTCTCTTCGTTCTCCATCCCAGAGCTGAGGTTCAGCCCATGCTGCAGTGTTAGCTTTCCTTCATATATTTACAGAAGTGAAACAGAAGATGCATATCAACACGTTCTAATAATTCAACCTCCTTTTTCTCCCTCGCTGTGTCTTCGACGTAAAAGATGATAGTGATCAGGGAGAGCGACAATGATGAATGGAAAGGCCGGGAGGTTAACAAGGCGACGGCCAGTAGGCTACCCTGCACGTGGGAAGGCAGATGAAGGGGAGAATGTTTGTTTTAATTTTTATGAGGGACCAAAGCAGAGCACATATTTAAGAGGTTGAGTCTTGAAAGCAATTTCGAAGGCGAAATATAAAAGGCATCGTTTACAATGCAGGGATGAGGATTTCCGAATAGCCAGGACTGCACAAAAGGCAAAGCCGAGCTTTGTACTCCATTAACGGTCGCGCGAACAAGCCTAAAAGTATTTTTTTGTTTATTTGTAACATTCTTTCAGACACAAACGATCTAGGATGACAGAGCAAAAGGCAGATGCTCTCTGCCTGAGGAGGGCTCTGTCACCCATACAGTGCTCAGAAATGTACAAAGGATTACAACTTTCTACAAGTCCAAACGCCATAACAAAAAATATAACATTTATTAAAAACTTTAGACAGTTTTCAAAAAACATGTATACTTAATGCTTTGAATTGGACAGTATGTACGTTCTGAAGGCATTTTTGAACCCTTTGAATGCTATACATGTTGCTGCGATATGTCAAGAAAAGGTGGGTGTGTATTTAGAAAATTAGGGTTTAATACGACAGTGTTTGCGTACCATAGCTCGTTATTATTGCGGGTAATCTGAAGAAGTTATTTCGAAAGTTATACCATGTAGTACTGGGCTGGCGCAAGTTGGTTAACACTGAAGTATTTCGCATGATTTCGTTCCTAATATGAGTAGCAAGCTTCAGCTGATGTAACTGGTTTATTTTTAGCACATTATGCCTTAAGAATACCCGGGCTGTGTGTTTCAGCTACTCAATGTTTTCGATGCATCGCATAGCTCGTTTTTGAAGAACGATCAATTTTTCAAGGTTAGACTGGGTAGTAGAGCCTTAGTTAGTAAGCAGCAATTGAAATGTGATTGAACAGTGGCGAAGTATAACCGGCACTTTAGCCAGGCAGGAAGCTGGTACCTAATTTTGTACAGCATGCCAACATATCTGCATGCACTCGCATCTATCTTGTCTACTGGAAGCGCCCAGCTCAAGTGCTCTTCAAAGTAAACACAAAAATTTTAAAACTAAAACCCCTGTCTGTTACAGAGTCATTGTATTTAACAATGATGTTTGCGTCATCAGTTTAATTTATTGGTTTCAATATGACGCATTTTGTTTTACTAGCATTTAATTGCAGTTAATTTACCCTCAGTCAAGTGTATATTTCGTTTAACCATGTGTTAGTTCGGCATGCAAGATCGCCCAAGTTATTGCCAGCGAAAAACAACGTAGTGTCATCAGCGTAGATAATTGTGGGAGGGGTATGCGGAATGCGTGTAGTCATTAATGTAGATAACAAACAACAAGAGTCTCAGTATAGAGCCCTGCGGAACACCATATGTTATCTCTTTTAAGTCGGAACGAAAACCATTAAAGTGTGAATATTGCAATCTGCCAGATAAATACGTGCGAATCAAACTGAGCGCTACGCCTCGAATGCCATAGAGCGGGAGCTTTCGGTACAGAATATTACGCTTAATTGAGTCGAAAGCCTTCCTATAATCTAAAAATAATCCAATGGTAAAAAGATTATTCTCTAAATTACTCAACAGTCTTTCTTTAGCATTCAGGAATGCCATTTCTTTAGATTTATTTTCACGATAATCGTATTGCTCTTCAGCGAAGACTTTCTTCTCTTCAAGAAAGCATGTCAATCGCATTTTCAGGAGACGCTCTAAAATTTTTGAGAACACAGGCAATACTGAGATAGGGCGGTAATTGCTTATATCATCACGTCGACCTCCTTTATGTGTAACTACAATTTTGGCTATTTTCATGCTTACTGAGAATTCACCGCTAGTTAAAGCTTGATTACAAGTATGACGTAAAGGAGCGCATAAATTATCAGCAACGGCTATGATAGGCTCGACTTTGAGGTCATCAACCCCAACTGCTGTGCTTCTTTTTGAGAACGCAAGGAAGGAGAAAATTTCAGTTTCCGTGCAGTGGTTCAGAAAAACGGAATTTGGGCTTTCACCACACATAGTTTTCTATTTCCTCTTCAGAACTAACCAGAGTGTGAGTGTGCACCAGCGTTCAAAAAATGGTCATTAAATTTTTCCGCTAGCGAAGTACTGCGGTATTCTGTACCATTAACATTAGTGTGCTAGGGATCGTATTATTGGGGCTTCCCATAAGGCTTCTGACTTCTTCCCGTATTTTGGGGGGATTATTAGATATTGAATTGAAAAAATATTTCTTTTATAATAATCAGTCTTGGCTTTCTTAAGGTCGGAGTTCAAATTGTTTCGACATTACTTGTACTCCGTTATGAGAGGATAGGCACAACGACGCAGAGGGTTTATAATTACTACCCTTCAAAAACTAAAAAGAACTCACACTCCAGCTCGTTCGCAAAAAAATTGCAGTAGAGAGACCAGATTTGTGCATGCTTTTTCGAATAAGCTGTATAAAAACGACGCTCTGCGGCGCAGAGATTTGACAATGATTGTTGATTTGACGCTGTGAAATTTTCTAAACAATGTCGATTTTCTGCATATCTTATAGTTCTCATCGATGGAATTTTTGTAGACGATACTCACACAAAACGGTGATAAACGGGCTATATGTAGTGAAGTGGTGCAAGTGGCCACTATTAGTGTGCTCCGATCAGCACAGGGTGGCGTATTCAGGGTATTTACTATTCGTTTTTATCTCCATATGAACATGGTCTGCACGACTACAGTTTTATTTATTTCAAATGGCTTTTTCTTTACATTTTCGACTTAGGCAAGTTTCATGCCCTCGTTTTTTTACATTTGATTGTCTTAACGCTTTTCTCCGAACATTTTGTCCAAAAAACTGCTGACCAAGTTATACTTATAAATTATTTTATAATCTACCTTTCAGAAATAGGCGATCTCCAATGTACACGTAAAGCACGCAATATGTACCATACTCTGATATAACGATGCGCCGGTTATGATCTGTGCATCAGTCACTAACAGCATATCGATGGCAGTTTAAATGATATGGCATTAGCCTCGTATGATAGCGGGTGCGAAGACGAGGTACGGCCGAATTAAACGGTCGCTGCTTCTATTTTTCGCTGTATTGGCTTTATTTAAACCTCCACAATAAAGCAATACATGCTTATACATAGTACAACCAAGCAAACCCTACTTTTGACCAGTAAAATGAGTGCCTTCTTTCCGGCTTTACCTAAATCAGTGCAACGAACTATCCGCAGAACGGTGACTTCTTGAGTTAGCATCTCAAGTTCGTAATTGTCACGCTCCACTCGCATAAGAAGGCGAGAAGTGGGAATAACTATCCACCTTGAAAAGTATTTTTGGCTTCATTTGCTCCTTTTGTCATCCGTTTCGTTCTTATGTTGCGCTGGTGCATTCCGCAACGTGGTGTCCTTTTCGCTTCTATCCACGATAACTATAGTGGGCTGCACTACTGCAGTTGGCACTTGGACGACGACAGGGGAGGTTTCAACGACGATCACTGGAACAAGAAAGCATGTAGAGAATGAGTAACAAACTATAAAATGCGAATACAAAGAAAGATTTGCATAGAGATATACGTTTCAAAAGAAAAGCAGTGATTGAAGTGACGAGTTTGGTCGAAACAGCTCTTGCTTATTCTTGTTATGGGCCATTTGTCTGTCTAAAAATTTTTTGAAAGCACCCCTAGTTACTGCTCTCTCTGTTTTTACAATCCACCAAATACTTGCTACGTCGACCTTGTTGCTTCCTCATTCTGCTGCATGTTTTTTTCTTAATTCTGTTTCTGAAACTCTAAGCAGTACTACATGATAATGCGAATGTGCACAAATATTTTTATCGCATCTGGTATTCGCGCGTTTTAAACGCTGAGCTAAAACTCTATTCGCGCTACGTTCCGCTGGCGCTCCGGTGGTGGGATCCTAGCGGATTGGAACATAAATCCGCTCAGCCAAAAGTCTCTATTGTCGCTTACTTGTTTACTTACATTCTTTTTTGCACTGACTGCGCATAAATCAGAGACATTAATGCTGAGACCTTGCCTTACAAACTATCTAATTGCTTGTTTTAATTTGTTCTTTTACGTCTTTAGAGGACCTTCAGATTGCTAGGCTTCTTAGTGCATTCGTATTCTTCGCTGGAATTACCGGAAAAGAAAAATTTATCTCTTTTCTGCATCATTGTTTCCAATATTCTTTCAGTCCTAAGCTCTGATAAAACCAACTTTAATCTTAATGTTTGGAGTAAGGCTCATTTGACATCTTCCGTAGAATGTAGTTCCTTCATTCCCGGTATCTAGAGAGATTTTCGCTATAAGAGCCCATTTGCTAAATCCCTACCTCTCCATCTCTCATAGCACTGAAAATATTCTCTCTAAGCTGCAAGGCAAATAAATCTTAATTGTTTGATAACATTGTGAAACCTGTAACTTGAATTGGTCCGTCCTGTTGTGCAGCTTTCAGATAACATAAAAAAAGAATATTGGCGCTTAGTACACGACATTTCCTTTTTCTATAAAATAAGGCGTTGGGATTCTTCCTCCACGCGGTAATTTTTTCAAAAAGATATTATTTGTGTAGTCAGTTTAGAATCTGTTGAACGCTACAGCTGCTTCAAGATGTTACATTTTTCATGTTGTAAAATGGTATGACGGTGGCCCGATGCAAATGACGCAAGCCTCGCAAGGACCAGTTGCAGACTATAGCATTATGGAGTGTACAATGGGACGCTAATTGGTGCAACCTAATTTCAAAACATAAAAGTGCATAGGGAACATGCACAGGAGAGAAGACAGCACGAACATTGACTGACAACTACTGCATTAAAACGACGCCTCATTTCATCATCAACAACAAAGTGCATTCACGTCAAGCACTCAAGACCCAATAAACGCACAATCATAGTCACTTTATCAAACCGACAAACCATAGTCCCTTTTTTAACAAGCAAATCGAAGGCTCGCCATTACACATGTCCGGGCCATATCACTATATTCGCAAGGCTGCGATGTTTCACGCGGCTTTTAATGAGCTAGCAAAATCTTATCTTCAGAGGAAACTCGGAGTAACTTGGGCAAACTCCGAGGAGCGTCGCGCTAGCTGGAGCCTTTGGGGTGAAGCTCGATTTGTTTGGAGGAGCGTCACGCCGGCCGTAGCCGAGTGCAGCGAGTGAGTGCAGATGAACAGGTAGAAACGTAGTTGCGTGCGCGCCGTCTGCAGCCGAGTGTAGCGAGGGAGTGAAGATGAAGAGGTAGAAACGTAGTTGCGTGCGCGCCGGCTGTAGCCGAGTGCAGCGAGGGAGTGAAGATGAAGAGGTAGAAACGTAGTTGCGTGCGCGCCGGCTGTAGCCGAGTGCAGCGAGGGAGTGAAGATGAAGAGGTAGAAACGTAGTTGCGTGCGCGCCGTCTGTAGCCGAGTGCAGCGAGAGGTATGAAGATGAAGAGGTAGAAACGTAGTTGCGTGCGCGCCGGCTGTAGCCGAGTGCAGCGAGGGTATGAAGATGAAGAGGTAGAAACGTAGTTGCGTGCGCGCCGGCTGTAGCCGAGTGCAGCGAGAGGTATGAAGATGAAGAGGTAGAAACGTAGTTGCGTGCGCGCCGGCTGTAGCCGAGTGCAGCGAGGGAGTGAAGAGGAGGGTAGAAACGTAGTTGCGTGCGCGCCGCCTGTAGCCGAGTGCAGCGAGGGTATGAAGATGAAGAGGTAGAAACGTAGTAGCGTGCGCGCCGGCTGTAGCCGAGTGCAGCGAGGGAGTGAAGATGAAGAGGTAGAAACGTAGTTGCGTGCCCGCCGGCTGTAGCCGAGTGCAGCGAGGGTAGTGAAGATGAAGAGGTAGAAACGTAGTTGCGTGCGCGCCGGCTGTAGCCGAGTGCTAGCGAGGGAGTGAAGATGAAGAGGTAGAAACGTAGTTGCGTGCGCGCCGTCTGTAGCCGAGTGCAGCGAGGGTATGCAGATGAAAAGGTAGAAACGTAGTTGCGTGCGCGCCGGCTGTAGCCGAGTGCAGCGAGTGAGTGAAGATGAAGAGGTAGAAACGTAGTTGCGTGCGCGCCGGCTGCAGCCGAGTGCCGCGAGGGAGTGAAGATGAAGAGGTAGAAACGTAGTTGCGTGCGCGCCGTCTGTAGCCGAGTGCAGCGAGGGATGAAGATGAAGAGGTAGAAACGTAGTTGCGTGCGCGCCGTCTGTAGCCGAGTGCAGCGAGGGTATGAAGATGAAGAGGTAGAAACGTAGTTGCGTGCCCGCCGGCTGTAGCCGAGTGCAGCGAGGGAGTGAAGATGAAGAGGTAGAAACGTAGTTGCGTGCGCGCCGCCTGTAGCCGAGTGCAGCGAGTAGGTGAAGATGAGGTAGAAACGTAGTTGCGTGCGCGCCGGCTGTAGCCGAGAGCAGCGAGGGTATGAAGATGAAGAGGTAGAAACGTAGTTGCGTGCGCGCCGGCTGTAGCCGAGTGCAGCGAGGGTATGAATATGAAGAGGTAGAAACGTAGTTGCGTGCCCGCCGGCTGTAGCCGAGTGTAGCGAGGGAGTGAAGATGAAGAGGTAGAAACGTAGTTGCGTGCGCGCCGTCTGTAGTCGAGTGCAGCGAGGGTATGAAGATGAAGAGGTAGAAACGTAGTTGCGTGCGCGCCGGCTGTAGCCGAGTGCAGCGAGGGTATGAAGATGAAGAGGTAGAAACGTAGTTGCGTGCGCGCCGGCTGTAGCCGAGTGCAGCGAGGGAGTGAAGATGAAGAGGTAGAAACGTAGTTGCGTGCGCGCCGTCTGTAGCCGAGTGCAGCGAGGGTGAAGATGAAAGGTAGAAACGTAGTTGCGTGCGCGCCGGCTGTAGCCGAGTGCAGCGAGGGAGTGAAGATGAAGAGGTAGAAACGTAGTTGCGTGCGCGCCGGCTGTAGCCGAGTGCAGCGAGGGTAGTGAAGATGAAGAGGTAGAAACGTAGTTGCGTGCCCGCCGGCTGTAGCCGAGTGCAGCGAGGGAGTGAAGATGAAGAGGTAGAAACGTAGTTGCGTGCGCGCCGGCTGTAGCCGAGTGCAGCGAGGGTATGAAGATGAGGTAGAAACGTAGTTGCGTGCGCGCCGGCTGTAGCCGAGTGCAGCGAGGTAGTGAAGATGAAGAGGTAGAAACGTAGTTGCGTGCGCGCCGGCTGTAGCCGAGTGCAGCGAGGGATGAAGATGAAGAGGTAGAAACGTAGTTGCGTGCGCGCCGGCTGTAGCCGAGTGCAGCGAGGGAGTGAAGATGAAGAGGTAGAAACGTAGTTGCGTGCGCGCCGTCTGTAGCCGAGTGCAGCGAGGGAGTGAAGATGAAGAGGTAGAAACGTAGTTGCGTGCCCGCCGGCTGTAGCCGAGTGCAGCGAGTGAGTGAAGATGAAGAGGTAGAAACGTAGTTGCGTGCGCGCCGGCTGTAGCCGAGTGCAGCGAGGGATGAAGATGAAGAGGTAGAAACGTAGTTGCGTGCGCGCCGGCTGTAGCCGAGTGCAGCGAGGGTAGTGAAGATGAAGAGGTAGAAACGTAGTTGCGTGCGCGCCGGCTGTAGCCGAGTGCAGCGAGAGGTGAAGATGAAGAGGTAGAAACGTAGTTGCGTGCGCGCCGTCTGTAGCCGAGTGCAGCGAGGGTAGTGAAGATGAAGAGGTAGAAACGTAGTTGCGTGCGCGCCGGTCTGTAGCCGAGTGCAGCGAGGGAGTGAAGATGAAGAGGTAGAAACGTAGTTGCGTGCGCGCCGTCTGTAGCCGAGTGCAGCGAGGGTATGAAGATGAAGAGGTAGAAACGTAGTTGCGTGCGCGCCGGCTGTAGCCGAGTGCAGCGAGAGGTGAAGATGAAGAGGTAGAAACGTAGTTGCGTGCGCGCCGTCTGTAGCCGAGTGCAGCGAGGGTAGTGAAGATGAAGGGTAGAAACGTAGTTGCGTGCGCGCCGGCTGTAGCCGAGTGCAGCGAGGGAGTGAAGATGAAGAGGTAGAAACGTAGTTGCGTGCCCGCCGGCTGTAGCCGAGTGCAGCGAGGGAGTGAAGATGAAGAGGTAGGAACGTAGTTGCGTGCGCGCCGGTTGTAGCCGAGTGCAGCGAGGGAGTGAAGATGAACAGGTAGAAACGTAGTTGCGAGCGCGCCGTCTGTAGCCGAGTGCAGCGAGGGTATGAAGATGAAGAGGTAGAAACGTAGTTGCGTGCGCACCGGTCTGTAGCCGAGTGCAGCGAGGGAGTGAAGATGAAGAGGTAGAAACGTAGTTGCGTGCGCGCCGGCTGTAGCCGAGTGCAGCGAGGGTATGAAGATGAAGAGGTAGAAACGTAGTTGCGTGCCCGCCGGCTGTAGCCGAGTGTAGCGATGGAGTGAAGATGAAGAGGTAGAAACGTAGTTGCGTGCGCGCCGTCTGTAGTCGAGTGCAGCGAGGGTATGAAGATGAAGAGGTAGAAACGTAGTTGCGTGCGCGCCGGCTGTAGCCGAGTACAGCGAGGGTATGAAGATGAAGAGGCAGAAACGTAGTTGCGTGCGTGCCGGCTGTAGCCGAGTGCAGCGAGGGTATGAAGATGAAGAGGTAGAAACGTAGTTGCGTGCCCGCCGGCTGTAGCCGAGTGTAGCGAGGGAGTGAAGATGAAGAGGTAGAAACGTAGTTGCGTGCGCGCCGTCTGTAGCCGAGTGCAGCGAGGGAGTGAAGATGAACAGGTAGAAACGTAGTTGCGAGCGCGCCGGCTGTAGCTGAGTGCCGCAAGAGAGTGAAAATGAACAGGTAAAAACGTAGTTCCGTGCCCGCCGGCTGTAGCCGAGTGCAGCGAGTGAGTGAAGATGAACAGGTAGAAACGTAGTTGCGTGCGCGCCGGCTGCAGCCGAGTGCCGCAAGAGAGTGAAGATGAAGAGGTAGAAATGTAGTTGCGTGCGCGGCGTCTGTAGTCGAGTGCAGCGAGGGTATGAAGATGAAGAGGTAGAAACGTAGTTGCGTGCGCGCCGGCTGTAGCCGAGTGCAGCGAGGGTAGTGAAGATGAAGAGGTAGAAACGTAGTTGCGTGCGTGCCGGCTGTAGCCGAGTGCAGCGAGGGTATGAAGATGAAGAGGTAGAAACGTAGTTGCGTGCCCGCCGGCTGTAGCCGAGTGTAGCGAGGGAGTGAAGATGAAGAGGTAGAAACGTAGTTGCGTGCGCGCCGTCTGTAGCCGAGTGCAGCGAGGGAGTGAAGATGAACAGGTAGAAACGTAGTTGCGTGCGCGCGGGCTGCAGCCGAGTGCCGCAAGAGAGTGAAGATGAACAGGTAGAAACGTAGTTGCGTGCCCGCCGGCTGTAGCCGAGTGCAGCGAGTGAGTGAAGATGAAGAGTAGAAACGTAGTTGCGTGCGCGCCGGCTGTAGCCGAGTGCAGCGAGGGTAGTGAAGATGAAGAGGTAGAAACGTAGTTGCGTGCGCGCCGGCTGTAGCCGAGTGCAGCGAGGGTAGTGAAGATGAAGAGGTAGAAACGTAGTTGCGTGCGCGCCGGCTGTAGCCGAGTGCAGCGAGGGAGTGAAGATGAAGAGGTAGAAACGTAGTTGCGTGCGCGCCGTCTGTAGCCGAGTGCAGCGAGGGATGAAGATGAAGAGGTAGAAACGTAGTTGCGTGCGCGCCGGTCTGTAGCCGAGTGCAGCGAGGGAGTGAAGATGAAGAGGTAGAAACGTAGTTGCGTGCGCGCCGTCTGTAGTCGAGTGCAGCGAGGGTATGAAGATGAAGAGGTAGAAACGTAGTTGCGTGCGCGCCGGCTGTAGCCGAGTGCAGCGAGGGTATGAAGATGAAGAGGTAGAAACGTAGTTGCGTGCCCGCCGGCTGTAGCCGAGTGTAGCGAGGGAGTGAAGATGAAGAGGTAGAAACGTAGTTGCGTGCGCGCCGTCTGTAGCCGAGTGCAGCGAGGGTATGAAGATGAAGAGGTAGAAACGTAGTTGCGTGCGCGCCGGCTGTAGCCGAGTGCAGCGAGGGTATGAAGATGAAGAGGGAGAAACGTAGTTGCGTGCGCGCCGGCTGTAGCCGAGTGCAGCGAGGGTATGAAGATGAAGAGGTAGAAACGTAGTTGCGTGCCCGCCGGCTGTAGCCGAGTGTAGCGAGGGAGTGACGATGAAGAGGTAGAAACGTAGTTGCGTGCGCGCCGGCTGTAGCCGAGTGCAGCGAGGGTATGAAGATGAAGAGGTAGAAACGTAGTTGCGTGCGCGCCGGCTGTAGCCGAGTGCAGCGAGGGTATGAAGATGAAGAGGTAGAAACGTAGTTGCGTGCCCGCCGGCTGTAGCCGAGTGTAGCGAGGGTATGAAGATGAAGAGGTAGAAACGTAGTTGCGTGCCCGCCGGCTGTAGCCGAGTGCAGCGAGGGTATGAAGATGAAGAGGTAGAAACGTAGTTGCGTGCCCGCCGGCTGTAGCCGAGTGCAGCGAGTGAGTGAAGATGAAGAGGTAGAAACGTAGTTGCGTGCGCGCCGGCTGCAGCCGAGTGCAGCGAGGGAGTGAAGATGAAGAGGTAGAAACGTGGTTGCGTGCCCGCCGGCTGTAGCCGAGTGTAGCGAGGGAGTGAAGATGAAGAGGTAGAAACGTAGTTGCGTGCCCGCCGGCTGTAGCCGAGTGTAGCGAGGGAGTGAAGATGAAGAGGTAGAAACGTAGTTGTGGGCCCGCCGGCTGTTGTCGAGTGCAGCGAGGGTATGATGATGAAGAGGAAGAAACGTAGTTGTGTGCCCGCCGGCTGTAGTCGAGTGCAGCGAGGGTATGAAGATGAAGAGGCAGAAACGTAGTTGCGTGCGTGCCGGCTGTAGCCGAGTGCAGCGAGGGTATGAAGATGAAGAGGTAGAAACGTAGTTGCGTGCCCGCCGGCTGTAGCCGAGTGTAGCGAGGGAGTGAAGATGAAGAGGTAGAAACGTAGTTGCGTGCGCGCCGTCTGTAGCCGAGTGCAGCGAGGGAGTGAAGATGAACAGGTAGAAACGTAGTTGCGAGCGCGCCGGCTGTAGCTGAGTGCCGCAAGGGAGTGAAAATGAACAGGTAAAAACGTAGTTCCGTGCCCGCCGGCTGTAGCCGAGTGCAGCGAGTGAGTGAAGATGAACAGTTAGAAACGTAGTTGCGTGCGCGCCGGCTGCAGCCGAGTGCCGCAAGAGAGTGAAGATGAAGAGGTAGAAATGTAGTTGCGTGCGCGGCGTCTGTAGTCGAGTGCAGCGAGGGTATGAAGATGAAGAGGTAGAAACGTAGTTGCGTGCGCGCCGGCTGTAGCCGAGTGCAGCGAGGGTATGAAGATGAAGAGGTAGAAACGTAGTTGCGTGCCCGCCGGCTGTAGTCGAGTGCAGCGAGGGTATGAAGATGAAGAGGTAGAAACGTAGTTGTGTGCGCGCCGGCTGTAGCCGAGTGCAGCGAGGGTATGAAGATGAAGAGGTAGAAACGTAGTTGCGTGCGCGCCGGCTGTAGCCGAGTGCAGCGAGGGTATGAAGATGAAGAGGTAGAAACGTAGTTGCGTGCGCGCCGGCTGTAGCCGAGTGCAGCGAGGGTATGAAGATGAAGAGGTAGAAACGTAGTTGCGTGCCCGCCGGCTGTAGCCGAGTGTAGCGAGGGTATGAAGATGAAGAGGTAGAAACGTAGTTGCGTGCCCGCCGGCTGTAGCCGAGTGCAGCGAGGGTATGAAGATGAAGAGGTAGAAACGTAGTTGCGTGCCCGCCGGCTGTAGCCGAGTGCAGCGAGTGAGTGAAGATGAAGAGGTAGAAACGTAGTTCGTGCGCGCCGGCTGCAGCCGAGTGCAGCGAGGGAGTGAAGATGAACAGGTAGAAACGTAGTTGCGTGCGCGCCGTCTGCAGCCGAGTGCAGCGAGGGTATGAAGATGAAGAGGTAGAAACGTAGTTGCGTGCCCGCCGGCTGTAGCCGAGTGCCGCAAGAGAGTCAACATGAACAGGTAGAAACGTAGTTGCGTGCCCGCCGTCTGCAGCCGAGTGCAGCGAGGGAGTGAAGATGAGTAGGTAGAAACGTAGTTGCGTGCGCGCCGGCTGTAGCCGAGTGCCGCAAGGGAGTGAAGATGAACAGGTAGAAACGTAGTTGCGTGCGCGCCGGCTGTAGCCGAGTGCAGCGAGGGTAGTGAAGATGAAGAGGTAGAAACGTAGTTGCGTGCGCGCCGGCTGCAGCCGAGTGCCGCAAGAGAGTGAAGATGAACAGGTAGAAACGTAGTTGCGTGCGCGCCGTCTGTAGCCGAGTGCAGCGAGTGAGTGAAGATGAGGTAGAAACGTAGTTGCGTGCGCGCCGCCTGTAGCCGAGTGCAGCGAGGGAGTGAAGATGAAGAGGTAGAAATGTAGTTGCATGCCCGCCGGCTGTAGCCGAGTGCAGCGAGTGAGTGAAGATGAAGAGGTAGAAGCGTAGTTGCGTGCGCGCCGGGTGTAGCCGAGTGCAGCGAGGGAGTGAAGTTGAAGAGATAGAAACGTAGTTGCGTGCGCGCATGCAGAGGTAAGAAGAGAGGAAAGGCGGAGTCACCGGCGAAACGTGCAGTGCAGCAAACGGCAACTCATAGATGAACACTTTCCTTCTATGGATTCCTAAGCTGGAAGGCGTGCACGAAGAGCTCAACAGCAACGTGAGAAAAAAGAAATGAGCGTAAACGTATATTGCAATTGAAAACTGGGTTTAGGGGAAAAGAAATGGCACAGTTTCTGTCTCACATATCCACGGATACCTGAACCGCGCCGTAAGAGAAGGGATAAAGGAGGGAGTGAAAGAAGAAAGGAAGAAAGAGGTGCCGTAGTGGAGGTGTCCGTAATAATTTCGACCACCTGCGAATCTTTACCGTGCACTGACATCGCACAGCACAAGGGCGCCTTAGCGTTTCGCCTCCATCGAAGCGCAGACGCCATGGTCGGGTTTGAACCCTGGCAAGCGTGCGTCAAACGATCCAGAGGATATAGCGAGGCGGAAAGCCGTATCAACCTGCGGAGGCAGTGTAACCTTGCTAAAAGGGATGCGGAAACTTATGAAGAGAAAGAAACGCGAAGAGTGAAAAACAAGAGGCAATTGATGAAGTAGCCAGAGGAAAATATGATAGAGAGACGAATACAGGTGGCTTCAGAGACCTCCGACCAGACAGAACGACGACTCGAATCATAATGAGCAGATTAGGTGGCCTATCGAAACAACAAAGTTCAGGACATCTGCAAAAATATTTCCGTACAACTCGAATTTCCGGGCTTATAAAGAGTTTGTTGTGTTGTGTTGGGTTTTATGGCACATAGGCAACTGAGACCATCATGCGCGAAAAACAAGCTATAGGAAAGTGTTTTGTTGAATATTCTAGAAGTGTAAGAATCACCCATCCCTGCTGTAGAGGCCCTCAATCGTTAATACTACCCAGTCAACACATTCACAAATTTTAGAAATGGCTACTAGTAAAAGCTTTAAAGAGGGCTGGGTAACCTCAGTAGCTTTCCTTGGCTGCGCAGGGATATCGAGGCTCCCAACCAATCAAAATAAAAGCCTCAGCCTTCTTCTCGGGCATGAGAAGGCGGCTGAGGTGTACTAAAGGTCAAACAAACCAGTAGGTAAAAATTTTAGAGTCTCTTGAGAAATGCCGTTTCGTTAAGAAAGCTAAAAACACAAGATATTTCAACAATTACATCTTTTCCACAAAGCAGTGCGGGATGAAATGGAATGTATTAGTTATAAAACTAAGTAAACTACTTTTTTATTTGTTTTTCCAGTTTCACGCAAGAAATTAAAATGTGGTTAATCGTAACTTCATGTCCGCATTTTTCGCAAACAGGTTGATCTTGCTTTGTCAGCAGGAAATTATGTGTGAGGTGCGTGTGTTCTATACGCAGACTGCCGATAATTACTTCCTTAAAACATTCCTGGTCGGTGCAGGACTTCCATTCACTTATTTATTTATTTTTATTATTCAAATATCCTGAAGGCGCGAAGGCATTAAAGAGGGGAGTGGGAAGGACATACATTGGGTCCGAAACAGTGCAGCAGAAAAGCAAAATAGAAGAAACGAAAACGCGGCGAAAATGAACGAAATATAACACAAAATAAGGCAAGAGAAGGCAAAGGGGAAAAAACAGCAATTCCCAAAAAAAGAGAACATTTCCGGCAGACAGCAAAAAGACAACGAAAACGAACGCAAAATAAAACTGACTAAAATCTACAAATAAAGATTAGATAGGGCAGTCTTAAAAGAACTTGGATCAGAAATATCGACAATGTGCCTGGGAAGGTGGTTCCAACTGTCAGAAGTTTCGGGGACAAGACTAACTGGGGAAGTTTCGGGGACAAAACACATAACTGGCTTTACATTGTGTAGTTTGTTTTTTTACTTTGATGCCCCACGCGGACTGCCATTTATGTCTTATTCTACGATGTATTAAGTTAATGCAATCTTTTAATGGAATATTTACTTTCTTGATTTGCTTATAACGTGCTTCAGCAGCGCGGAAGTCTTCTCTCTCGTTGCCTCTAATTCCGATATGACTCGGTACCCAGCAGACTTTTATGTTTTTGTCCTTTAGCTGTGGCTATTACTATGTTGTGTTAGATATCACCAAGTATAGGAATGACTGCATTTCTAGAGTGGGGAGCTGTAATTAAACTTAGGGAGTTTGTGTAAATATTATTGTTTGTGAGGTTCTCTTTTACTCTATGTTCAATGGCTACAGACATGGCGTAACATTCGGCAGTGAAGATTGATGCATAAATTGGTAGCCTCAATATTTGTTTGCAATTCCCTTGTACGACTGCACTTCCAACATAAAAATCTCTTTTTGATCCACCTGTATAAAATGCTGTGCAAGTAATGTATTTTTCCTCGAGTGCAAAAAATTATTGTATTCTATGCGGTGGTAGAGTTTGTTTTTTGCCGAAATGTGTAAGAGTGAGGTCACAGATTTCCAGGAAATTGTACCATGGCGGCAGTGAATCTCATCTTCCAGCAATGCCAGGCAATGTGTCAAGTACGTCGAGAGTTTGGCACATCTCTTCAAAACGCAAGAGCAGTGGACTGGTACTTCGCGGTTTGTTGTTAAGCAGTGTTCTGGATGGGCACTTTGTAAATATTTGGCGACAGATGTGTTTAGGTAATGAACGAATTTTTAGAATGGTGGGCACACGTGAGCATCGTTCTTCTGTCTGTAAGTGATGGTTCGTTCGTTTTTGCATACAGGCTGCTTATGGGCGACGTCCTGTATGCACCAGTGGAAAGACGCAAGCCTAAATTTTGTACATGATCTAGCCGTTTAAGGTACGATGGCCTCACTGACCCATACACTATACATCCGTAATCCAGGGTGGAGCGTACTACAGACATGATGTTTTCTCGGCCTCGCACCGGATACCCCTCGCATGTACTCTGGCTTTTTTGAAAAAAAAGGTTCTCATGAGTTGGGTATCTGCAAAAGACTCCCCAAGCTTTATTTTGCCGTTTTTTTCCTTCCTTACATTCTCGTGTGTACGAAACATTATGGTTCTAGCGCACCACTCCTGTGGAATTTGGAATTGATACATGTGCAGCAGAAAGAATGCTTGTTTTGAACATTTCTTTGCCTCATCTATGCTGTGGTTTTGTAAAATTATATCCGGTAAACTGACTTGTTTTTAAACAATGCCCAAACAGCTGAATGTAGTCTCCAACGCCGCGGTTTTGCTGGAATAACTGTTGGTGAGGATGACAGGCCTATTATAACAGGGAGATGTTCTCTTCCATATTAATTTTCTAAAACACTCCAGTTAAAATCGCTAAACACAGACGGTGAACTAAAACATAAATCTAAAACACTCATTTTCCCGACCATGGGGAACAGCATGTGGGTTTCCCCGAGTTTTGCAAACAAACATTGGTGGATAGAACAAAATACTCGATGAGCTGCCCTCTTGCGTCAGTTTTCCTGCTTCCCCAAAAACTAGAATGTACATTAAAGCCGTCAACTACCAGGTATGGCTCTGGTAGTTGCTTTAAAAGACCCTCTAAGTCAAGAAGTGTTATTTTCAGCTCTGGCTCAATATATACAGAGCACATTGTAATGGTTTTACGTGCAAGCAGGGTGGCTGCAACATCCTCATGTCTTGTTTTTGTTTAAGCTCACTAGCCGGGAAACCGTTTCTTAACATAATTGCCACACCTCCTGAGAGCCTGCTCGCCTGTTCTCGGTCGCGGCAGAAAGCAGTAAAATTTATAAGAAAATTCTTCTTTTCAGGCACTAAATATATATCTTGTAGACATACCGCAACAGGAGCGTGTACTCCTAGGATGTCTTTAACGTCACTGTAGTTATTCATAAGTCCTCTACAGTTCCATTGCATTATGAAAGCCATTTTAATTATGTTTTCCTATATACTCAAAAAATTGATGAAGCTTTTTATAGCCCTTCATCCGGGGCCTGTCTTTTTTTGACCGATCCAGAGAGCTCCGCCGACCACCCGACGTGGATGGCACGGGGCTGCCCTGGGTCGGGTCCTTCGCCTTTGCAGAGGCGCTGGACGACCGTGCAGAGGGCAAGTGGACGTTAGAGTTGGACCTCGACCTGTGGGAGGAAGTCTTGGGGGCCACGGACACGGGGGTCTGCGAGGTCTCTTTTTCGGTTTGCGGGGTAGTGTTACCTACTTCACCTGGGGGAAAGGATGGCCCCGCCACAGGCTCACTGCGAGTGGCCTGTACAGGTGCCGAAGCCTGTTGTGCGCCGCGCCCACGCACCACATCGGCGAGGTTTGTTTTGCTGTGAATGAGAATGTGCTTGTTTGTGTGCATCGCCTTATTGCTTTTTTGAAAGAAATGTTTTCAGTAGTTTTGAGTGTGATTATTGCTTGTTCTTTCTTCCAGGACGGACCAGCCCTGGAGTATGCAGCAGGGTCTCCCTCACAGTTTGCGTAGCGTGGGGCGCCGTCGCAGTCATCAGAAGAGTATACTTTTGAAGCCATTTGCGAACGTTTTACAACCGCGGCAACTCACTGAACCGTGCCGAACCTCTGGCTGTTAAAACATAGTCGAGGGTTAGGAATTAAGGGTCTCACATTTATCTTTAGATAACCCACTTCAATTGAGTCTGGGAGAGTACTATGTGCAAATGGTAAAGACTATTTGCTTTGTTGGGATTTTTACGCCCTCTTTTCTTATTTTTATCCCGTGGACATCAACAGCGTTTTATTCAGCAAGCACTTCTTTGATTTCTTGTTGTTCAATGAGGTGGCGAAAATAAATCTCTGAAATTACACTACGGTGTGTATTGAGGGATCGGTGGGCGGGTATGAACACATGGACACAATGTTGGAAAGTTTTGAGTGTTGGACGCTATTTCAGAGTTCAATTAAGAGGTTTTCAAATGCCATTTTTGTAACCTTGTAGCAAAAGCGCAAGGCACCTGTGAAACATTTTTCTACAATGAATGGGGAGATTATTCTAGCAGATTTATCACTTTCCTCACTATGAATCACCTGAAACTTAGGGATATTTCGTTTCTTTTTTTTCATAAAATTCGGAGTTACCTGGGCCCACCCTCTCTTGTGAGGGCGATTAGTTGCTAATAGAAGGTTAGCCATAGAATAAGTGTTTTCGGCCACGATGCCAGCCACCCACCATGAATCCCACCTTGTTGACTGGACAGGAATTTGCAAGCAAGTCCTGCCCACGCCAGCTGTACACGACTAACTATAACCAAGTATGACGCAACTCAGGGTAGTTGGTCACAGAAAGCTAACCCTGGCCGTCACGAAAATAAGGAAAAACCAAGATGCTATTAGGAGATAGGAGAGTTGTGAGAAAGAGATAGGAAGTGAGAGATAGAGGGGAGGATAGGAAAAGGCGACTGCCTATTTTCCCCGGTCGGGTCAGGCCGAAGGGGTCGTCAACAGGAAGGTGGGGCCAAAGTGGTGTGTTGCTTCCACCGAGGGGCCTTATAGGTCCAAACTCTCGGCATCGGCTCAACCACTAGGAACCCCTTTTCCCCGGACACGGCAATGCCACGCACGGCTAGGCGCGGATGCTCGGATCCGTGGTGATGCACTGTTCACCATCACGCCCTTGCGGGGATGTCCCTGCGGATGCTCGGGAACCCGTGGTGTCGCCACTCACCAACGCCTGCAAGCTGCAGACGCCCCGTTGCGGGGACAAGCTTACAAATATTGGTTTTTGGTTTTACAGGGGTTTAACGTCCCAAAGAAACTCAGGCTATGAGAGACGCCGTAGTGAAGGGCTCCGGAGATTTCGACCACCTGGGGTTCTTTAACGTGCACTGACATCGCACAGCACACGGGCCTCTAGAATTTCGCCTCCATCGAAATTCGACCGCCGCGGCCGGGATCGAACCCGCGTCTTTCGGGCCGGCAGCCGAGCGCCATAACCACTCAGCCACCGCGGCGGCCTAGCTTACAAAGAGGTAAAGCGAAAAACTCACTTCGAGCAAAAACGTGCACTTAAAGAGAAACTTTCACCTTGGCACGAACGCCCAGCAGATATGGCCTCGTTCTTAAAAAGAAAAACAAACGTTCCGGCGATCTTGCATGGCCTGAAGAAGGTGGCTAGACAGCGCGGTGGGCTAGACGTATGAGCACCCGCCTTGCATGCGGGAGTTGCAGAGTGCAATCCGAGTGGCGCCGCGGGGTGCCCACCGACCATACAATAGCTTCCAGCATTCCTTTTGGCTTGGTGATCCGTTTATTTTGGTCGGAGAGCTTGAAAAATGGGTCTCTCATCCTACATTTAGTATAACAACATGTCTTTTGTCATGGCTCTCATAGGCCTTGGATGTCATTAAAATCAAAATCTTCACGAGGGTGGGAAAAAAGTTTGTGCCTATTGTGGTGCTTATTAACCAAACAATTTATACAACTGAAATCTGGCTTTGGCATCACCCACCAAGGAATTACTTAGTGCTCAGAACGGAAGTGGAATACCAGATCCCACTTAGCTGCAGCTAAATTATGCAGGACAAACGGGGCGCTGCATGCTTTAATAAGTGATTTAGAGAGCATAAAAACTATTTAGGTTAACTTTTTGTGACGTAATCAGAGAGAATAAAAATCTTTAGGTTAACATTTTGCGCAGCATATCGTGAAACAGTGTAAGCACTTCGCATTTCAAATATAGAAAGATAATCGGCGACGCTAAGGAAGAAAGGCGCGTAACACTTCAGAAGCCTTGCGAATACAGAAGTATGACCTGAAAAAGTTTCTCAGCAAGGCTTCGATTTAAGTGTAGAAGAAGGACCCTAACTACTTCAATTTGTTAAGGTTAATATGATTGAGCGTTTGTGCGATCTTGAATGTTTGCAGCACATGCTTATTGTTGATAATGAAGAAAAGACGCGTCCCTTCAGTAAATCAGCTGCTTGTCGTAGTTGGTCGTCCATTTCGCTTCCAAATCCTGTGTCTTGCCCTCTTTGTAGTTTTATGTCCATTGCACTTAATTCCCTTCTGTGAAATAAATATTGGCGATTGGTTTCATGTGTGTGTGTGTGTGTGTGTGTGTGTGTGTGTGTGTGTGTGTGCGTGCGTGCGTGCGTGCGTGCGTGCGTGTGCGTGTGCGTGTGCGTGTGTGTGTGTGTGTGTGTGTGTGTGTGTGTGTGTGTGTGTGTGTGTGTGTGTGTGTGTGTGTGTGTGTGTGTGTGTGTGTGTGTGTGTGTGTGTGTGTGTGTGTGTGTGTGTGTGTGTGTGTGTGTGTGTGTGTGTGTGTGTGTGTGTGTGTGTGTGTGTGTGTGTGTGTGTGTGTGTGTGTGTGTGTGTGTGTGTGTGTGTGTGTGTGTGTGTGTGTGTGTGTGTGTGTGTGTGTGTGTGTGTGTGTGTGTGTGTGTGTGTGTGTGTGTGTGTGTGTGTGTGTGTGTGTGTGTGTGTGTGTGTGTGTGTGTGTGTGTGTGTGTGTGTGTGGTTTTCGCAGTGCTTTCATTTGGAAACAGAATTAAGAGACTTATAAAAGCTTTCGTTTTGGCTGTTATAGTGCGCAACCATGATTGCGCGGGTAGAAAGTGATGGCTACTGGCAGCAACTGATTTGTTAGGGTTCACGTACGGGGCCGCTTTAACGCCAACTTAATAGCGTTAAGTAAACCAGCCATCCGTTGTCATTATTATTATTCAAAAATCCTTATGCCGCGTGCGCAGTTTTGTCGGCCCAGTACACTTTTATGCTGTATTATGTTCCTCTATTAGAAGCTAAGTAATTGGGCACTGACCTACAGATTCGCGTCATTAGTAATGCGACCGTTCACCTCTGACAAGCTCTTCGCTTGAACAGAACCGTCAGGGAATCTGTATGGCATGCCGAACGTTAGACGCACTACCGCACTCTTTTTCTCAGACTCGCACTGTGGAAATGTCCTTAAAGGTTGCTAGTTTTTATGTAATAGCATAAGAGCCTCATCGCAGCGGAAAGCCGGTGTCGTCTGATGAGCAGTGTCACACCTGTCGAAGAAACTAAAGAAATCAAGATCTTTATGGCCGAGGGAGTGGGATCAGCTTCGCCAGTCGATGCTTCACACCAGTACTTCGTCACAACAGCTTATATAACATCTCGTGCGTTAAACTTGCAGTCTCCCGCGATGTGCTTGGAATATCGTATTTATCTACTACCAGTGTTACACGTGTTACACTGCCAGCCTCTCGCGCTGTGGTTTTGACGCCATCGTCTTTATCGTCTTCTATCCGTGCGCTTGGAAGCGGCATCAGACGGGCATGCAGCAAGCCACACGATACGGCGGCAGATTAGAAGCACTAAAGTTCAGTAAAAGGCCTAGTGCTTTTGCAGTTTCATCCAGTAATGGTAATTAAGCAACCTACAATTTTTTCTTTAACCATCACGGCAAACGGCATTAAATCAAGACAGTTTAATTCAGAAAACGAATTACTTTCACGTGAGAACCTTGGACCCAGCCCCCCTTCACTTTATAAAACTGCCGCCATATATAGAACGCTGATTGCTCCCTTCCGGAACACCATCTGGCTGAGGTTGGGATCCCTATGGGCTGGTAATGCAGAGCGATACTATTGAACACAATTTGGTCAATAACCGCATTCATTGCCACTAATCGCTGGCAACATTCAACGCATTGTATAACGCTCCAAAATTAGTTGCATTCATCCTCATTAAAATGTGTAAGGCAAGCCATGCCGCCGCCCTATCACTCACTGAATTATCAAAACTGGTCATGTATTTCAACAAGCCTTGAATATAGATTCAACTGCCCATTGTACGCTGTTATTGCATAACGTTTGTTGTCCCTAGAGAAATCCAGTAATGAGACGTTCTTCCGCGGGAAGACTACCGAGAATTCGAACTAGCTGTGACATACTGACGCCATCCATCGCATTCTAATCAGCCAGATTGTACTTTCTCTGTGTCGTAAAGCTCTATTAAAGGGCATAAGGAACAGGGCATCCATTTTGTGGCATTTTTTCCTTATCTTTGTACCTTTCGGCTACAAAATTCAAGTTTCAATTATATGGTTAACTGCTGGTCAGAAGGGTACCAGCTATGTTCGTACTTTGTTCGTAGACGCATCTATATAGATAAACCCTTTATTATAATGGTCAAATAACGTGCACTTATGGCATATGCAGGTAACAAGAACATAGCATAACTGCTCAAGCGACAATGAACCTTTACCTGTGGGCGGTGGTTGCTTTATCACTATGGTAGTGGTCTGCAATGCCGGCAGTACTACGTTTGACGAAGATGCCGGTTGAAGCACGGCTACTGACGGACCAACTTCAACGAGCTTGTTCTCACCTAGAACAGTCACAAGGCAGTCATGTTTCGAGTGTCAGCCCCCAATTGCTGATCAAGGCAAAAATACTCAGCTTGGATGTGCAGACCTCTAAATATGATATTTACTTCGATCAGTGAAGCGTAGGAACAATAAGCGTAGTCAAATTCTGCTAGGAGATTCTATAGTATTGCCTTAATTCCAAGTATCATGAGCATTTCGAGCGCTAAAATACAAGAAAACCACAATTGCTACACCAAGAAAGTCTTCAATGTCTTACTGTGTCTCGACGAAATGTCGCTTCAGTAGTCCAGCAAAAATTGTTTCCAGAGAAAAAGAAAAGTAATTATAGGTCAAGTAATACTGTCACAAAAAAAGCTATCTTGAAGAAACAGAGGAACGACCGCAATCTGTCGGTTTTGTGCTGAGGCCACAAGACTATTATCTAAAAACTTTATTGTAAATAGAGGCCAGAACCTGCTGATTTTCACGTATTTGGTGCTGAATGAGTCAGGTAGCATAAAGCTTGTGAGCCCTGTGACAGTGTGCTACGCGCCTCAGGAGGAGCGCTATCTCCAGCGGAATCTTTCCTATGTCACACTCCGGAGGCGTTTGAGGAAGAGACTGTATGGAACTAGGAATCATCGGGTGTCGGGGGCCAACGGTCATTAGGAGTCCCGAAGTCGACAGCCTGGCCGTCATCTTTATTCGCACGCCGACAAGCATTCGACTGGCCAAAAGTGCTGGCGGTGATCTGCTCGAAGTAAACTGGCCCATTCCGAGAGCTGGAATTAAAAAAAAAACGCAGCTCCTTCCGTTCTCTCCTCCCTTCGGACTAAGAGACCAGCGTTCAGCGACGCTGTGGACATAAACACCTGCGCCGCAATAGAGAAGTCAGCCCAATTAGGCTGCCGGGATGTAACAGCAGCTGCACGCCCCGCTAGAGTAACAAAGACGCCGGCAGGAGGGAAAAAGAACCAAGCCGGCAGGAGGTCCGGGGAAGGCTGGGAATGCCGCAGGTGCCGGCGCTGAGAGCAGGGCGAGGGAGACGCCCCAGCCTGAAAAGAGGGATCTCCGGAATAAAAGGGACACAAGGAAAGCGAGTCAGTGGAGTGAGGAGCAACGCTCGAACGACACCGCAGAGCTGTCGGTCCTTCGGCGCCCCAAGCGCCAAAGTCATCGGGGAGATGACCAACCTGAGCGAGTGACCAATGTATACTCCGCAGCCCTTCCGTTCCTCCTGACGAAGAGTCCGGCGCCAGCGCAGCTACATGTAATCTTGGTCGCCCCAGCCTCCGCATCATGTGCTCGATAACATGTAATTCCTGAATATATCTGTTTTGTTCCAGATAAGGCCGACGGTGTCTGTTTGGATCCGTGCCGTGTTGACCCGCTCATTGTTTTGAGCCGACACAACGCATATTGCTGAAATTAAGCCCAGGAAAGGAAACAGAAATCATAATAAAGTTACAGTATAGCTGGATAATATTCATGCGAGTTGCAACGTGAGTTGATAATGGGGAAATGGTAATGCGGTACAAGTAAAGCTGAAATTTTGCTGAGTATGTTCATATTCAATGTGCATTAAAAGTGCTCCATAGGGACGACGGAAAACAGACGCAGACATGCGCTATCGGTCTCTAATCCGTCGAGTCTTTATGCGCTGTTAAGGCACAATGAATGCGGTACAGATTTGCTACTGAGTCTACTGAAGCTCGTTTAAGTTTGAGGGAACCAATTTATGCACTTTATACCATCAAAAACTTGCGGCGTTAATCGTGCTGCGCCTGGTTTACCCACTGTAGGAATGCTTCATGCTGACTTATGTGTCATTACCTTAGGCGATCATGCTAGCGGTCCTTTTACGTGCTTAAATATCTCGTTTGTAGCTTACAAAAGTAGTATTGATAACGATGGTCAGCAGCAGTACTTTTTGAATGTTCCTTTGATGTCGACTGCATTGTGTAAGGTCATAGCAGCACAGCGAGTGAAATAATCAGAACCGCGTCAAAATGGTGGGTACATCCCGAGCGTAGTGATGAGACTTTTGCGTCACCATTGCGCACGCGCTTTTCGTGCCGATACAGGAGACACGTGACCACCTTTCCTGCATAGCGCGCCGCCCGGCGCCGTCACGGCGATTCTTGTGTGGATGGGCGCGCATTGCTCACTGTCTGTACGCATACACTAAGAACTGGTCTCGACTTACCCAACATAGTCTGTCAAGGATCCCCTCTGTTATACCGTATCTCCTCTAGCAATTTCGGCATTACTGAGAAATCATTAGACTGCTCATGAGGCTGAAAAGCCTACGTTGTCTTTGTAGCACACCAAAAGTCCCGATAATCCACGTGACCTCATCAGGAAAGATATAAAAATAAGAATTCTTGCATAAAGTTACTCCCGAAGTGGGTTACGAACCCAGGTCGTAGCGAGCAGACCAGCTTCACCGGCTACTAAATTAGAGCACTCCACCATCCCTGCAACATACTACTCTGCGCTCTAAAGAGCCAGTCTCTTTTGGTGGGTTTGGCTATCGTCGTCTGCATCAACTGCCATTCGGGAGGCCCGAACAGATTAGCTTCGCTGGGCACTCCATCAGAGGACTACGTCATCCCCGCCGCCGAGAACCCTACATGCATGCTTTCTTATCCACAGCACGTAAGTATTCTTAAGTGACAATGTAATTTTTGTAGATGATAAATTGAACTCTGCGCTCTTCCAACAAGTAAAACCTACAATATTGTGAGCTGACATTTACAGAAAACGGAGAACACTGAAACCAAGTTTAAGCAGTGCTTAGCGCATTTATCCAGATCCTTCACGGCGGCCTAGACAGACATGCGAAAAAAAACGTTACGATGTGTAACCTAGCCTTAAGAGTACAATGTGAAATCATTCGAGATCCTTCCCGTTGATGTTCTTCTACTCTTTTGTATATTAATTTACCTCAGGCAGTCTCTATGTACCACAGGTGTGGTGCTGCAGCTGTGAGTGATGCGCCACTGCCGCGGCAAGGGGCAGTCACCGGTATACTTACTGAGGCCCGCATTACTCGTCCTGAGCTCCCTTTTGTTTATTTTTGCACACATAGTTATTCGAAAGGACGCTGTCTATCTGTCGACCAAAGAGGTAATGCGCAGTGCGATTGTGGGCACGTGATAGCTGCAGGATATTTATTGCAAATATTTGAATGCCACTTGTGATGGTGATCTGGTTGTCCCCAATCCGGTCCGTGGAGACAGCTTCTTCGTGGAAAGGACGCACGCACACTGACATTTCTCGTGACCGGGACATCTAATGCTATCGCAATAAATTGTGTGGAGAAAAAGAGGCGGAAAAAAAGCCATTTAATGCAATCCTGCATTAACAAGTCAGAGACAGCACGTGCATGTCATCTCTATTTTAGCCCCGTCTCTATGGATTGTTTTTGCCATACTTACTATTCGCCACCTAGCTTAACTCAAGACTTTTATCAAGTATTTACCAACTTTTTAAGAGAATACAGGCATGTGCTTATTTACGATCAAAACTTCCGGACAGTGTCATCAGATCGTGGCCTGCTTGATGGCTTCACGTAGACTGTCTTCTGGCAAAGCCAAAAGTAATCTAAACACGCCTGCTTTAAACGTTTCGGAGAAAATAGAAATACATATGTGATATATCAGACACTTGAGCATTGGAAAATTGTTTATCATAAGCTGCTGGCTTTACCTTTGCCTCACCAATGCAGTACAACGTCGGATGGCGGGGTTCGCGGAGATGATTTCAATAACGCCGGCTCGCACCACTTCTAGACTTTTTTTAGATCGCATGCTAGTCTTTCACACAAGTATGACCTCAAGCCGGCGGCAAACGGAGATGTCTTCGGGAGGCGTTCTTTCATTCTGGGGACGCTTGTTCTGGATTATAAAAATTGTTAACCTTTATTTAAGAACATTTAGGAATTTTATCAAGTGCTAATCTGTAATAACACTTTTCCACTTCAATGTTTATTGGCATCTTATATGCCTGCTTTTTTAGTTTGTTTGATCATTTTCATTTTTTGTAATTCTCGATTCTTGTAAATCCTTCGTTTGGCGTATAGAACCTGCACATTCTATGGAAGCCTCAGCATTGAAGAGCTGACGCTGGCATTTCTTTTCAGCCCGAGTCCAACTTCCAGGCATTCGCTGTGTGTTCGCGCTACGGTTCTCTTGTTGCTTAGAAGGAGCTCTATACGCTTCTCCCGCTGTCTTCTGCGGAGGCTCTTTCTTTCCTACAAGCGCCCTGCGATTTGCCAGTTCTTTGTATAAAGGGGCCATCTCTCTGGTGTGTTGACTCCTCCAAGAGTTTCGCATACCACGAAGAGTTCGGCGCGGTTTTGGTATAGTTCTGCAGCCGTTCTGCCACAGCGCATTTCAGTCAACTGCACTCAACTCTTCTGGGGATGCGAGACGTCGTGTAACATGTACTGTTTCGCAGATGCCATGGGCGCCGCGCAGATAAAGGACAGGCCAGTTGCCAAATTCGCAGCTTTGTTGCGGCGCATTCACTTTCAGCCTATAGGCGTAGCTTACAGCGGCGGCGACGGATTACGTTGCTTGCTCAGCTGCTATGATGCAAGTGCATCACACATGATGCTTTGGTGGTGGTTCACAACTTTCAATGGGAGGCCGCAATTACGAAAGCTCTTTTATAAAATGGCCGGTTTGCGGCTTCCTTGTGGAAATGGTAATGCATATCAGTGTAGTTTAACTTCACAAAAGCCACAGTCCTTTACGCCCATTTAGGAACACTGCAGTTTCGGTCAGTCATGCCATCAAAACCCTTATGGGTAGGATAAAAAAGCTGGCTATTTGAACCTTTGAAGGAGAACATTGAAACAGCACGTGCAAAATAATTCTGAGATGAACACCTGCAACGCGAATTTTGGCAACACGTTTTTTTTGGTGGCTTTGAGCATGCCTAAGCGCACACTTTACATTGGTTTAGTTATTTATATCGCACTCCTAATTCTAAATTTTGCGGCAGTAGATAGCATTTAGATACAGACCGCAGGATTAACAGACAAGGCTAAACAGACACTCTTATTTAAGCTTCTCATAGATTCATTACACTGAGCTAGTAGCCGTTATCTTCACTATTGGCTGGTGCTAATCTTGTTTATTAGGGCAATTGCTATTTTAGATATCGTTCAATCCTTCCATGCTAGAACGTCTTTGACTGTGTATAAGGCGTTTCTGAGGTAGACAAATTAATGTCTTTAATCTCAGACGATTCAGGAAACTGTATTGTCTAAATAATGCAAAACTTTAGCGGTTCGCTCTTGCAATAATAATACGCAGTCGTTTTTGCGGACGACAGGTATTGGAGCGCCGGTAAACAAACGTAGTCAGCGTGCGCTCTCAGGCGTACCTTTTTTCCCTTCTGTGCCTGTGCTCTTGCGTTGCCTCATGATCATGCGTAACCATCTTTCCAACAGCTCGCGCTGTTTAACTAGAGCTGACATTTGCTGACACGTGATCGCAGTCCAGCAACATCCCTTCAGTGGCCTGGGACTCGCTTCCAAGCTTCTTAAACAGTGAATTTGGCTCCAGGGCATCTCGAAATGAGAACCAAGAGGTAACACTCATTAAGTTGGGATTAGTAAACAATTTTCATGCAGTAGTTTGTGTGTTCGGGTGGACAAAAAGAGGAAGAGAAATTCATTTTTTGCCAGTGTGTTGAACACGGGGTTTGTCTCAAAAGCCCCCCAGAACGCAGTCGATTAGAGAACACACCGGCATATATAACTTACTAAAAATCTTCTTGCTGTTGATGCTTATTTAAAAACGACTAGAGATTATTAGCCAAGAATTGCCTGAAGCAAATGTTATGCACGTCGAGAAGCAAAACGTTCGCGGCTTTTCGTTCCGCTGTAACCCATTCTTACAAATGTTTTTTTTTAATTTCGCGCACGCACAGAACAGAAGGTCGCGCTCCGGCGAATGTCTATTGATAAATTGATTTAGGCTGAGACGAGGTGGCTTTTCCAACAGAAGTAAAGCTCCGTCTTTCGGCTACCTTTTGTAGCCGAAAAAGATAAAAGAGCCGATAAAAGATAGCCATTGGCGATAACTCTCCAGCAGCGTTACTCTGTGCCGAACCTGTTTTTAATCACTGCTAATAGTTTTAAGCTTACAAATAAGCTTGTTTTCCGCGCTTTAACGAGGTGTTTTGCATGTGTGGCTCCGGAGAAATACACAGTCCACTGCACTTAATCTTAGCAACGTGATGAGTGTGTATGTCAAACGATACTTGTTTCCTTAGGCAATATGGCGAGTGAAACAAATATTTTAGCTAGCTATACCCGCGAAAAAAATAGTATTGTAGTGAAATAGAAATTCCTTTGTTGCTCGAGCAACAGCAAGGTGGTAGTTGTAATTTCCACTCTGATCAGGAACTAACGCTCAACACTAGCTTTCTCTGCACAATATAGCAGGATGAATGTGCAGTTCACGTGAGCTCGGCCTTCATCAAGGAAATAGCGATGTGATACAGGACCACAGAAACAGAACGAAGTGAAAGCCACAGATGAGCTCACATCCATGTAAATCAATGCGCCATTTTTCCTTGGCTTTATTCCAACTGTATGTAGCATCCTTTGCCTTTGACAGCAAGCTCACAAATAAGGGTTCGGGGGGAAGGGGGAGCCAGAAATATCATGCTAAATACCCTCAATTTCTAGCGAGTAAAACTGTGCTACAATTTGCGCACATCTATCTCCAAGTAGAAAGGGGCTCACCAAACGCCACTCCGAGGGCAACGGCCAGGGCAAGTACCAAGGTGCAGCGGCTCATCCCCAGAGTTCCTGCCTCCACATGGCTGGCAGGATCTGAAACGATTGCACAGAACTGAATAGCCTTGAATTATTGAGCTGATGTACTGAGCTCATGATATTGAAGCGTGGTACGCAAACTGTTCCGTATGAAGCATGTTGCTGGTTTAAAGCATGCAGAAACTGATAGGAAACCCACACTGGAGCGAGGGCTCCTGCGCGTTCTACGTGTAGGTAATTTTATTCATTTGCAGTTTCTTTTCACTTTCTGGTAGAAAACAGCAACCTGCTGGTTCAACAGCAATTCGGCACACATATTATACGCGTCGAAAGGTAAATGTAGCGAGAGGCCTCAGGGGTCACCTGATTCGGCCTGATTTTACTAGCTACATCAGTAAAAACTGCATGTCTTGTTGTGGACAAGCAAATCGTGTTCGCTCACTATTAGCACTTCTTTTTTATCGCTAGTAAAAACTACCTGTTCTGCATAACGCTTATACAACATCGTTTAGTGCATGGCTCTATTAATGCAAAGTGTATTCATCAAGCATTTAACACCTTTACAAAGCTCTGACTTCGTAAACTTTTTTTCTGCCCTTGATTTGTAATTCTTTAACGGCAAGTTCATTATCGATATCAGTTTGCATTCATATTATAAATCGGGCACTAAAAAACTTGAACGATCATTTACACTGTGCAACTCTGTTAATTTTTTTATATTTTACGATACGGTTGGTTGGCTTATGGGTCCCTCGTAGCCAAAGCGACTCAGGCTATGATGGACGAAGTATTATCCGGAGCTCTCCACTACCGCGTCTCTTAGTGCCAATTCTGCTCAGACTATCAGGGGCGCGGTAGTGGAGGGCTCCGAATAATTTGGACTACCTGAGCTTCTTTACTTGTGTTGACATCGCACAGTACATGGGCCTCTATTGTTAGGTCTTTGGGGCCAACAGCCGAGCACCATAACCAGTATAATTTACGATACGTTGAGGTAGATATTGTGACATTCACTTCATACCTCTGTACATCTAGAGTCCTGTGATTAGTTTTCCATGCCCACTCGTCTTGGTACTAGCTCCTCTCTCCACTCTGCCGCTCTAGACACGCGGCGCCACCGATGACGGTGTCCTCTGGCTGGGCCTTTCGAGGCACCTGCCGCATATCGGCAGTGCTACATTCTACCGCTCATGGTATGCTCTCCTGCTGGCTTTCACTGAAACCATCCTCGCGTTACGCAATCATACGCTCCAGCCGTAACGTCGGTTTTCAACTTGAACCCTCCTACCACTCCTTCGAAGGTAACTGCCCTCCGCGATATTTCTAAGCCTGTCACCCTCGGCTGGAGCTGCGCGCTGTTTCCATACCTTCATAATTACACGGTAATCACCCTACGGGTCTTCCAGTGGTCACCACCTTTGGCTTAACTCTTTCATGCCCAAAAGTTTATTTTGCAATTGAGAGAGATAAGAAGAGAACTGCCGTTTAAATGCACACAAAATATTATGAAACAATTAAAAAATAATTACTTTGTTGTTCAGTAAGTAGTGAATTGTTACTCCTGGGCAATCTAGAGATGTTCAAGCAGTACTGAGTGCAGCTGCTGGTGGGAGCGGCAGGCAATTTTTAATGCAATATCCATGATAGACAAGTCAAATCTAGGTCGGCTTTCTTTTGGTGTCCTCGCGCGCTAGGAATTCGTAAAATTGGCCAACAGCAGTTTAGAAGAACCGCTTAGCGCCCTTTGTCATGTTCCTTGATTTAGAGCATTGTTTTTGCGAAGGTTCATTAAAAATTCAAGTCGGCAATGGTCAACAAAGGGTAATCTCGCTTTGGATGGTATTCTGTGTCGCTCTTGTCGCTTTCGATGTAAACACCAGATTTTTCTCTATACGACCGAAAAATGGTCTCCTGGACTTTCTCGTCCGTGGGTAACCTCGTGTACTCGATCTATCTAGATGTAAGGACATTCTATTCTTTCACCTCAGATAAGCACAAAAACTACTACATCGAATGGAATTCTGCAGTATGCAAGCAGTTGGTCAACTGCGAGAGCTTGTCTCCTTTGGCATAACCGTTCTTACATAGCAGCCACGAGCGCCCAATGTACCTCCTCAGCAACACCATTGTGTGAACCTCGTTCTCAATCAGACTACTCACGGTAGGATAATCCCGCCCAGTTTACGCTAGTCGACAAAGTATTTCAGATTATGGCCAGCATGAGCGTGGCTGCTCCAAAGCAAAAAGGTCCTCCTGTGAAGCATGAATCAATGAGTGCTGCACCGTCATGCCGCACCACCTTCCGCGTCGTTCACGTGCTAACCACCCTCCGGTTAGTTTTCCGAAGGTCTCGGAATACCTTCCTTCTTCCATGGTAAGCGTCCTCGTCTTCCCTCCAGGTTGAACTATATCTGCGTGCTTCCAATCGCAACCGCCCACCCGTTGCGCCTTTTTTCACTCTCGGTACACCTCATCCTTGCTACGATAACCGCAATCCATTCGGATCGCGTGGTAACCACCCTTCGGTTACGCCTTCTTCTTCTCGCTCCATGCCCTCCTCCTTTCACAGCAACGTCCCTCTGAGTGGCTCCCGTGGTAGCGCGCCCACCTGTCACGGCGACTACTATGACTACTACTACTTATAAAACTAAACTTTTTGACAGATTTGCCTTTCTGGTTGGGTTTGAAGACTTATAATAAACTGCACATCTCCAACCAAAAATTTTAATTTTAACCCAACGTTTCGAAGCCGACTCGGCTACTCTAACAGGGGTGAATTATACCACTGTCACATGGGCACTTGTAAGTCCTTAGGAATTAGGGTCCTTTGCCCCAAAGGCGCTTTACGCGCATCTACACGGCAAAGCGTCGAGACCTTTGCGAAAAAGGTCCGTAGCCGCAAAGGCGGCCGTATGCGGCGTTAAAGTTGCTTGAAGGAGTAATCCAGACGGCAATGCCAGCTAGCGACCTCAAATAATAAAAACTTGATGCAATTTTTAGTCTTGAAAACGTAAAAAATATCTAATTTATCTCATTTAATGGTTAATTTTGCGTTACAGTGCACTTAACCGTGGAGGACGCTATGATTTAAGACATCTACACTGCTAAGAAAGGACTTTAACGCTTTTCAGCAGTCGCCTCGACACACACGTGCTTGCGCTTCTCGCTTGGCTGTTTTTTCTTCGTTTGCTCTTCATGACAATTAAACACGTCGTTCTAACGTCTTGCGGTTCGTCGCTCATGATTACGGCAGCACCCTAACCAGGCACAACCTAATTTATTTGAAATACGCACAAGGACACAAGCAACAAAGCACTCTTCTCACACGCAACGAGAAGCCGAACGGAAAAGTGCGCCTACTGTGATCGGACTGGGAACGGTGAAAAAAAAAAAGAAACTTTTGTTTAAAAATATTCGTTTCTCACTGTCTGAACGCTTGTTTATTATCGTGATAGCTACGTTTTCAAACATACACGAAAGCACTCTTATCCTCTTAGCTGAAGTGCTACCGTCTGCATTAATTTCACGTTACTAGCGCCGCTTCACACACAGCGCTGACTTTTGGCATTCACGGAGGCCGCGTCCTAGCTCCTTTGGATTTTCCGTGTAGCAGCGCCGCTGCTTCTTTTCGGTTTTCCTCCTTTAGTGCATTAAGACAAATTTACGGCAAAGGCCGTGAAGAAGTACCGTGTGACAGGGGTACTAGGGCAGTAGCTAGTGTCTTTTAAGCATGAAGGGGAGGAGGGGGTCAAAGGAACGACCGCTGTGATGCGAAAGGCATAGGCGTGGGGGAGGGGAGGGGTTAAGGCTGTTAGTCACGTTGTCCCACTGCAGGGAGGCGGTCAATGGCGACTTTTTTTCGTTGAGTTGAAGAGCGAAGTCCCTGGGCATATACTGGGGGCAGGTTTTCTTTTGTGCGGTTGATGTTGTTAGGTGTGGCTTGGATGTGCCAGGATTCCAGAAGGAGCCTTTCGTGGTAACTTGTTTCGGTTCCGAGGATGCGGGTTTCTTCGAAGTTGATTCTATGGTCGGAGTCCTCGGAATGTTCGGCTACTGAAATGCGCTCTCTTGCGAAATCGCGGACGTCATTTTTGTGTTGCTGAATTCTTTCTTTGAAATTTTTGGTCACGCTGATGTAGCTTGCGTCGCAGTCGGCGCAATGAATTTTGAAGACAATGCCTTGAGCTCTTTCTCTCCTCGGTCGGTCTTTGGGAAGAGGTAGGCATAGCGCAACAGTGTTTGTGGGCTTGTACGCAACCTGGAGACCATCTTTTTTTAGGATTCGGGCGACTGTTTCGCTGACACCTGCGACATAAAGTAAAGTGGCGTATTTTGGTGGTGGTGTTGCTCTTTGTGCGTTCATTTCTTGGCGAATGTTGTGTTTTGACGTCGAATGGTTTCTTGAATAAAGTCTTTTGGGTAGCCGTTCATGATGAGTTCTTTGAATATCGTGCGTTGTTCTTTTTTACTGTCAAGTTCTGCGCTGAAGTGTGTCTCAGTTCTTCTGAACTGCGTCTTCACCACTGATGCTTTATGGACTGTCGGGCGGTTCGAAGAGAAGGAGCCGAGTTGGCTTCGAAATGTTGTGCTAATATAAAGTTTTTGCTTGGAGATATGCAGTTTATAGTCTACTACTTCTGGTACGACGCGAAACCCAGGAGCAGGCTCTTAACTGCGGTCGCAGTAAAACCGAGAGGGCGTAGTCTTTTTCTTTGTCCGGAGAACTGCCTTTTTCCTCATATAGTTTTACTGCAAAAGCAGTACCAGTGTCTTGTTAACAATATTTATTTATTCAAATACCCTCAGGACACGAAGGCATTAAAGAGGGGAGTGGGAAAGACATAGATACAGTGCGGCACAAAAACAAATAGAAGAAATAATAACGCGGCGAAAGCTGAACAAAGCAAAACAAAAAATGAGGCAAAGGAAGCAAAGGGGAAAAATAAATCCCAAAAACACAAACATTTCCGGCAGACAGCAAAAACACAGCGAAAACGACCGCAAAATAAAACTGACCAAAATCTACTAATAGAGGTTACATATGGCAGTCTTAAAAGAACTTGGGTTAGTAGTATCGACAATGTGCCTGGGAAGGTGGTTCCAACTGTCAGAAGTGTTGCGAAGAAAACAAGAAAAAGCGTGTTTAGTATGATATGACAGAACACCTACTTTGCGAAAGTGATCAATGCGGCCTGAAACATATGTAGGGGTAGTTCGTAGCAGGCTCTTAAGGACAGGATTGTAGTAATAGATCTTATGAAATAAGCATAAGCGAGAAGTGTCTCAGCGGAGTGAATGCGCTGGCAATCATAAGGTAGTTTTCATAACGGTCACACTGGGGATACGGTGATAATTGGGAATTATGAAACATGACGCACAGTTTTAAACAGATTCGATTTCAGATGCTAATGATGACAGGTTAGGGTCCCAGAAAAATGCAGAATATTCCACTTTAGGCCGAACAAGTGTTTTCTAAAAGAGCAATTGTATTGAAGTAGAAGGAAGGGAGAAATCTCTACGCAGGTACCGCTACATGCGGTTAGCTTTGTTAGTAATAAATTCCACGTGCAGATTCCAAGAAAGATTAGAAGTTATGTGCACACCACGGTGCTTATATGAAGACACAGTTTCAAGAGGAGTATTATTGATGTCGTGAGTGGGTATTTCAGTGTTACGTCGAGAAACACACGTATGTTTAACACCTATTAATGTTAAGTTTCATGTCGAAGGACAGAAGTGTCAGAGTCACTGTTAATTTAACGGTAAATAACACAATTGTCCGCAAAAAGACATACGGAAGAAACAATGTTGTTAGGCAAGTCATTAATATAAATGAGAAAAAGTAGGGGCACTAGGGCAGAAACCTGGGGAACGCCTGAGCCCACTGAAGAGGAACGAGAGTTTGATTTATTAGCAGTCACGCATTGAGAACGATTAAAGAGGAAAGACTGAAGCTACTAATTAATGCTAGGTTTGAGATTGAGAATATTTAATTTTAAATAAAGTAACTGGTGAGAAACTTTGTCAAAGGCTTTGGAGAAATCGAGGAATATAAAGTCCCGATCAAGAATTAAATGAAGATCCTGTGTGAAGCATAGAAGCTGCCTCTCGCATGAGAATGATTTACAAAACCCGTGTTGGCAATGACTGAAAAAAGAATTTGACTCGAGAAAAATGGCAAGGTGAGAGCAGATGGCATGTTCCATGATCTTTTGCAAGAGATGCGAAGAGGTGAAGTGGGCTGATAATTATTAGGAGAATATTTGATCCCAGCCTGGTGCAGGGGAACCTCCTTGGCTACCTTCCAGTCGCTAGGAACCCATCCAGAGTCAAGAGATTGTTGAAAGAGTTGATCAAGAATAATAGCATTATACACTTTTATAGTTTTCAAAAGTTTCGAGTTGATGTTATCCACTCCGCATTATGAAGATATCTTCAGCTGTTAAATTATTTTTTCGATGCCAACATGGGGTTCATAATCAAGAAGTCGTGGAGTGGGTAATGAGGAATTGTGGTATTTAATTCGGTAGTAAAAGTTGCTGTAAACAAAGCATTAAGAAAATCAGCATACAATTCGCTGGGTATTTTATGATCGTTTAAGGTTTTAAGAATAATTGTAGATAAATCAGTTTTCTTAACCGCGATTCAAAATTGTTTGGGAATATTTAATAATATCAACGGTGGTGTATGAATAAAAAATGACTCCATAGCATGTTTTAGTGCTTACTTATATTAAGACGCAGCGGACCTATAAGCATCCCACCGGGCCAAAGAATTGGACAGTTTGGCGGAGTGAAACAGACGTACGTTTCGTTTTGTTAGATAGCCTCTTTAGTGAAAAACTAAACCAAGGCGAGCGTTTGATAGAATATTGCTTTTCTCAGCGGCACATAAGAATTTCTCAGGGACTCAGTTTTGTGCTTAAAATTGTTCCAGTTAGTTTCGATTGGACAATAATGAAAAGAGGATAAGTATGCATTGATAAATGCAGAGAGTTCACGATTTATGGCCCCAAAGTTTGCATTTTTGTAGTCACGGATGTATTTAGAATTTTTATTCTGGCGTAGTGACACGACGTTCAATGAAAAATGAAACATACAGTGATCACTTAGGCCCGGCAAACATGATATTGGAGCAACAAGACCAGGCGACGTGGTAATGACAATATCTAACAGGTTGGACGATGAAGATGTAACAGGGGTAGGCTGAGTATGAAGTTCGGAGAGATTAAAGTCGGCACAAGCATAAGCGCAAAAAACCATCTCACTCCGTAGAAAAAGGTCGGCTTAAGAATGTACATTGGACCAAATAATAATTGCAAAGTTCAAGTCTCCTACCTAAAAATGGGAACGTTTTAAAAACGAAAGGCAATCGCTCAAACAACATCATGAAGTTTTTCAACGAAAGTGGCACTATACGAGGGAAGGAAATAGCAAACGCCCAAATCAGTTTTTTTTACGCGCGTGCGCAGTTCAATCCAATGAATTTTTGATCTCGTAACAACATGAACAGTAGATAGAAAAAGTGTGTCGGCACCAGCTATCGAAACGCCGCCACCACTTCTGTCGCCCCTTTCTTACCGATAAGTGGTAAAACGCTTCTGGCAATCAAAGATTTCTGAGCTATCAACTTTCGCTGAAAGCCACGTTTCGGTAAGGCAAACAATGTCAGCATCACATGCGTCGATAGTCGCACAAAGCTCATCGCGTTTAGGCAAGACACTTCTATTTTTATTATACAGAAACGATAATTAGCAATTGGACAGTGATGGGTGCCTACTACCCCTCATGCATCGTTAATCTGCAGGCGATTCGGATGAAAGACTTGCAATGACACGAACTTCAGAAACGCTGTCATTAAGGTGGTCGTAACAGTAACACCTACCGTTCATGTAAAGCTTATTATAGCGCAGTTTGAATTTAGACTTTAGAGCAATACCAAATTCAACGAATTTTATCGGCGCCTGCCGAGACATGAGAGAATAATCTTCGCTTACATTAATGCCGTTATCTTTCAGTTTATAACTCGAGAAGAAATTATATTGCCTTGTTTTAAAATAAGAGAAATTCGCAATAACAAGCCTGCCTTTATCTCCAGAAAAAGCTTCATGTCTATGAGCCCGTTCAATCGATAATTCTGATGGTGGCAAACTCAAGGCAGATGCAAGTACAGTCACAACTTTTTCTTCAGTTTCATCCCAGGACTCACAATCGGCGTCAGAAAGGCCATAATACAGAATATTATCACGGCGCTGCCTCTCTTCGAGTTCTGCCTGATAGCCATCAATTTCGGATTTTCACTAGCTAGGCTATCAGCAAAACTTCGTAGTCGTTGACACTCCTTCAGAAAAGGTTCACTGGCCACAGTTTTTCCTTCGACCACAGTTAGCCTACTACCACTATCTGATAAATGATTATGAATTGCATCCTGACTTCACTTGATTTCATTCACAGTACTGATTAAGTCGGTTTGCTCGGAATCTATTTTGGCGGTTCGAATACTCATATCCTGCAGCAACCCACTCATATCACTCAGCTGCTTCTGCTGTGCATCGTCGTCAGCTCCTGCATCTTGGGAACGAATACTGCATCGCGGTCCTGGGTTTTCTTTCACATCACCGGACAGCAGAATCAGCTCTTTAACAACAGCGCACTAATATAGCAAAGACAAAAGTATTCCCGGACGTGGGAACACCAACAAGCAGGCATCGTAAGATTTACTTGCGTAAAGACAAGAGTCACGACTGACGTGGGCAAAGAAAAGAGCGAAATTGAAGAGCCGCCTCACGTATCTGCTCCCACGCCCACTCAAAGGTTCCGGGACACGCCAGCAGTTCTTATCGACGGCGACTGTTTATGGCATAGTCATCCGGGTGGCTTAATCCACGCGGAAGCGATCCAGCAGGGTTGGCAGTGGTGGTAAAAGTTTTCACCGTGAACGCTGACGAAACAAGTTGGCGACTTGCTGCATTCTGGCCCTTCCGAAGTATACAGAGCGCCAAGCTATAGAGAAGCTGTAGAAGGTTCAAGCACTTCAAAGGACGACCAGCGCACAGTGTTTGTGCAATAATTTTTAACAGCGAAACGTTTTACTATACCCCTTCGCAGCTTCTTCGCCGTGTACGCCGTGGGCGTGAATTTGACCTTGAAACAAGGAAAAACCACATGACAGCTATGACTTCACTCAGCCGCCGCCACCGAAACTGAGCGCTCGCCTCTTCCTACTCACGTGACAACCATGACGTCATTCAACCGGAGACACGCCGGAGCCGTGCGCTCTCTCCATCTAGATAGCCTCCGCTGCCTTCCAGGCGGTGCCAACGGAGTGCAACAGCTCTCGACAATTTCACGCCAGCAGTCGTCACGGATGGTCCAGGAGAGGCGACTTGTGTGCTGTCTAAATCCCTGAAGATCGCCGCCGAAGAACTGAACTTTAGTCTTTACCACCAAGCAACAACCAAGTCTATACAAGCTTTACCAGGCTTAACTTTCAAGCTTTCTCTTTAGTTACTTGGGTTTAGCCGGGTTAAACCATTGCCTAATTTTTTTTACTTGCTTTTCCATACCATGAAAACTCTCAATTCATCACAGCGCATTATGTTTCCTAAATCTACTACACTGGTCTCAATGTGCCGAAGGACGTCTTTCTTTACACCGTCACGTCACTTTGGTATGCTGTACCCACTTTCTGCTTTGAGAACTTGCATTCACGGTTCGAGATAGAAAAACTAGATAGTAAGTCAGTTAACACGGAGACAGTTTTTCAAATCTCTTGAATATTTGGTCTTTACATCATATACTGTGGACATCATCAGTGATTGAGATTGTCAAGTCCAAGGTTAGCATTAGAAGCTTCTGAATTTAAATTCTTATGCTTAGATTAGAAGCGTTAGTCTTGTTAAAAATGATGCTTCTTTTCAAATGTGCTTTATATTAAGAAGCTTGCCGGAATGCAAAAAGATGGCACTCGATTTGCGTACTTGAGCCAAATTGAGCTAGCACCGAGTTTTCTCTATTTTTAGATCATTTAGCATTCCCACGCTACGGTGTTTGTCATGGTGTGTCTGCTTTGTAAAAATGAGTCATCGGCTTTATAAAGCAGGCGCTTCACCCGTCACCGGGGTCACGTGACATTGTGGCGTTATTGCAACCTCTCAGGTGTATATGTGATGCACCTCGCCACAACCCGTTGGCCAGGTTTCCACCTGACAAAGCTGGCTTAAAACAAACACACAGAAGCTAAATGTGAGAAACGGCCACTATTAGTCCTAGCCGACTAAGAATATTCTTGAGTTTCACGATCGTTCATGAGGGCGGCGAAAAAGTTATTTGATATCCGAGTGGGCGATATTATTAATGCACGGTCAACTGAAAGCAGTTTTTGAAGCAATTGTTGATCAGTTTGCACTGAAAAAATTTCGCTGCTGCATCTTGTTTGTTCAATTTTGTACTCGTCTGCTTGTGCAATTTTTAAATTAAACTAGCATTTTTCACATTCTTCTACTGCTTCTATTTGCAAATAGAAGCAGTAGTATTCGTCGTACTAGACATAGTAGTCCAAAACAGCTACAAAATTTTACAATATTATTTTTCTTCCACCTGATTGCAGTTATCTAACCTTCCGGCAAAGAGAAAGATATTGAAAACAGCACTAGCTTACCTAGTTATTGAGACTGTAGAGCTTCAAAAAACACCTCCGTGAAGTCAGCAGATAGCAACGACGTGGTATCAACTAGTGATCTCTGATTGTTTACAAATTTTGTTGCCCTTTTCCCGCGAAAAGGCTGCCCGCTCGCAGGTAGAGGGCGGAGTTCCTAAAGACAAAAGACCGAAGTAACTGTTGAAAAGCCAGCAAATACTTGGACTATTTACGCGTCAAGCTAGGCACCTGTGCAAAGCGACAAACAGTATGTACGAACATGTAGACGTAATAAAACTACAGCTAGGCAAAGGTATACGTATCATCCGCCGGCACAGAAAACCCATCTGCCACACACAAGCGCACATGTGGTTTTCTATCACGGGACGGAAACCGGAATGGAAAGGTGGGACGTCAGGAAAAACGCAGACCCGATGCTGACTGAGCGAGTGTCTACAGGGCAGACTGGAGAGAAAAACTCGGGACCCCGCATTTCACATAATTACTTGCAAACTCAGTGCAAACCCTCAGTGTGCGTTTTCAGACATATGGAAATAACTCCGAAACAGCTAACGGCTCACGTCCCGATTTCAGTCCGAACGCTAAAGCCATCCGCCGTTCGCGACTCTTGGGAGAGTAAACTTTTCCGGGAGTAATTGCTGCTCAACGCTTCGTCATAAAGCAGCTTTCTAATGGCTTTTTTGCTTCAAAGCTAAGGGCTTGTTCCAGTTATGGCGGCAAATGCAAGAATATGAGGTAAATTATTTTGCTTTCAAAACAAATGTACAGTGTGTCTCAAATAATCTAAACCAGGGTTTAAAAATGCGCCGAGGCACTATAAAACGGCAGGACCCGATGCAAATGGTTGGCTATCGTGTGGAGGAATTAAAACTATTTGCATTCTGTAACTTTCATACTTAGTCAAGATTAAATAACCAACGTAGCAAGCGACGAAGTTAGGCAAAAAATTCTAATTAGAAAGTTGAACATTCCAGAAAACATCCGTTTGAAGAGTTTCTTACTATCCATCTATTACGTATTGGTTGTTTTCCGCTTACTGCAGATGCCTGCGAAATAAAAGTACCACGTAGCATGCTCGCTTGCGCGCCAAGCTTGCAGCGCTGTCAAACGGCAGGCGTATACACAGCTTTCAGCCGGGTCGGGTGTGCCGCAGTACAGCGACGCAAGAAGTTGATGCAATTTGAACCAGTGATATGCTTGGCTGCGGCGTTGCTTGATAGTGATAAGCAGGCGCAACGCTTATCGCTTGCCCTGGCGTAAATCACATAACCAACGCCTGCGTCGCTGCCCTATCGTTATTTAGGAAGCAGTACACCCGGCAAAAATAATCCGTTTGTGGGCGGAACGTTTGTGAGCACTACAATCTCAGCGCACTAGCGGTCATGTTCTGTGGTGCTTTTTCAAAATTATTTCCCGCCCTCTACAGTAAGCGGAAAAAAACTAATGCTTGGAAGAAGAAGACGAAGTGTCCCTACTAAGGTGGCTGCACATCGCTCCAGTGAAAAATCTCGCCATCCGCATAAATACGTTCCTTATATCAAGAGAACTGACTTCGCACCATCTGAGGAAGCTCCCTAGGCTTATGCGCCGTCTGACAAGGTGGCAGTAAGCAGATTTCCCTCAGTCATCCCGGCAGCTGAACTGGGCTCCGAGGATAGACCTAGAGCCACCGGTGACGCGCTGGCAGAGGTGGCTTCGCCGGCGTCGGTCCCTGCTCCCGGACCATCAGCGGCAGCGCACATCCCGCCTTCTTCAAATGCACCTCAGCCCGTGAGCGATCTGCTCTCTGGGCGGAACTCGGCAATGGCTGCCCAGCCTCCACTGCTGGATGGGGCTTCAACCGTGCAGCGTGAGGAGAAGAGCTCTGCAATGAACCTGTCTTCAGCGCCTCCATCCGTGCCACCTTCTTCCCGCAGTTCTCAAAAGCGCCCATCAGGGGACACGGCAAAGGATTCGTCTTCTGCCAACAGCACTTCACAAGGCAAGCGCTCCTGCCCAGCGTATGTCAACCAGGTGGCTGCGCCGACATCGGCATCGGTATCGTATAAAGTGGCCATTAAAGCTCTGGCAGCCAAAAGCCTGACAGACATTCCGAACAGGATTCTTCACGTGAACCTGGACGCGTGCCTTGAGACCAAAGGTTTTCGTGGCTTCACGTCTAGAACGAAATCTAATACCATCGCTGTGTGGCTCCCGACTTTGGCTGCTTTCGAGCGCCTGCAAACGCTCAAGTGCATATCAGTTACAAGCGAGATCTCGGTGCCGGTCCAGGTGTACCTAGAAGAAGGTTCGGACCTACAACGCTGTGTTGTTTACAACGTCGACGTTGCCGAAGACCAGACGACCCTCCAGTGTGAGCTGTACTGTCCAAGCCATCGCGTCATCCAAGCGCGGTATATGGCAAAGGAGCGTTCGTGCATCGTCACACTAAAGGGCCCACTAACTCTCCCAGAACGACTTTACTACTATAGCTGTATTCTGCGACCTCGCCCTTACAAACCGAGTGCTGTCTATTGCTACAGCTGTTTCAGACCTGGCCACATGCGCCGATTATGCCCTTTTGCAACGCAATATGAGGCTCGTCCACAAAGCACACCGTCTTACAGGTGCGGACTTTGCAAGACTGACGACCACGAGATCATCTCTCCAACTTTCACAAAAAACAGAAAGCAACTGAGAAGGTTCGGCATGGGATCCGTAAGTAAGTGCCTCTTAATGAAAACAGAGCCCCGATACAGACATCCAACAGGTTTGCGGCTCTGCTGTGGAATGAAGACGACTGGCCGGAGCTTTCTGAGCCCAATCCACCTGCAGCCCCTGCCCAAACAGTTGTACAGTGTTAAAGTGCGCAAAGATCGCCGTCGCCTTCAAGCTACACAAAAGCACAGCACACTGGAACCTCTGCGTGAGGACATGGCAGCAGTTGACGACCAAATTGCACGCCTTTTAGCCGGGGTCTGTAAGCTACGGCGACGCCGTGAACTGCTTCCTCGCCGTAGACTACCAGCGGAATCCCACTCCACTCCACGCCAATCAATGCTGCAGCGCCTTCGACTACGTCCAGCCCTCATGCGTTTTTTGCAGACTCTACCAGGTCTTCTGCAGCCTGCAGGATAACCCAACAACATCCCTCCTCCGATTTATGGTAAACCAGTTATCTAACCTGACATCAGTTCTATTACAACGCTTGGAAGCCTAATCGAAAATGGCGAGTACACGCAGTTGGGGTGTGCTCCAGTGGAACTGCAGAGGCCTCTCCACAAACCTGGGAGAGCTGAAATCTCGACTTCGCATGAAAAAGGTCCAGGTGTGGGCCCTGCTACTGCAGGGAACCAATGTCTTACCATCCATTCCGGGCTTTAATGGATACATGTCTCCTTCAATGAACGACCGTCGTGTGCACACTGTTGCCCCTTCGGGAAAGGCGGCGGTGAACGTTGATGCGCGTTTTCCTCAAGTTCGCCTCTCTCTAGAAAACTGGTGCACTTCATTTCAAGAGGTAGTCGCAGTGGCTATGAAGCTTCCCAAGGCAACTGTTGTGGTCGTGTCATACTATGTGAGACACGCCGGTGGAGCTCTCTCCCGCATTAATCTGAGGTGATTATTAACTCTACGACGACAGCACCCAGGGTGGCCTGTTTTGGTCGGTGGTGACTTTAACGCCCCTCATCCGAACTGGGGGTACCTCACTACAAGCCTCCGTGGTAGGCGTGTGCGGGACGCCATTCGCGTATGCGCTGTTTGTTTACTCAACCATCCACATTCAGCAACGCGGACTGTGCGCCATGCTCGCAGTCCATCATATGCTCCGGGCCTTACGTGGTGGTCAGGACCCGGGACTTCATCGTGGCACCTGGAGCCAGACTGCTGGGGTAGTGACCACCATCCTATCATCATCGGTCTATATCCATCAAGGGCCCGTTGATTACGCCATAGGTGTTTTGTGGTCAGTTAGGACACGTTCCGCACCACCGTGGAAGATCTCTCTCTGCAATCATCTGCACTACTTGTGGACTGCATACAAACTGCGCTGAATAAGGCTACTGCTGTCACCTGGACGGACGTGAATCCCCCGGCGCCGATGTGGGTCTGTTTAACCTGCCGGCTGCTCGCCGACAAGCGGAGATGGCAGCTTCCCGAGACACGGCTTCTGCGCAAGCACTGAAAAGGCTGAATTACCTTACTGCAAAGGCTCGCAGATATGAACGCGATCTCTCGCGACGGCAGTGCCATGCGTGGTGTGAGCAGTTCTCGAAAAGGTCATCGAATGCTGCTCTCTGGCGAACGTTTCGTGCAATGGAACATGGTTCCCGTCTTCCTGACGCAGTGGCTACAGCATGCTTCGCAGCTAACTTATCTCTGGATGATTTCACCAGAGAGGCAGCGCGGAAGTTTTTCCCCCAAGTATGATGTGTTGCCTCCAAAGGTAATGGGAGCCCCCTTGGCTGCCATTCCAGCATATGTCGATAAGCTCCCATCTGCATCCGACGCCGAGGGAATTGCAAGCCCATTTTCAATGCCCGAGTTGCTTGCAGCTATAGACGAGGCCCGTCGGAATACTGCGCCCGGTCCCGACTCCATTCCGTACGAGGTTTGCAAGAACTTAAGTTCCGCTGTACTGCCTCAAATCCTCGCCACCATTAACAAGGTATGAATAGAAGGCGTCGTAGCAGACTCCTGGAAATTGACTATTGTGATCCCCATACCAAAGCCCGGAAAGCCGCCAACAGACCTCGGAAATTTCCGGCCTATATCACTTGCGCCAACATTATGCAAGCTTACCGAAAAAATGCTTGCCAGACGACTGTCGTGTTGGCTTGAGCACCATGGTTTCTACCATCCCGCCCAAATTGGCTTTCGTATGTCCATAGGTACAGAAGATGGACTGGCTGTCTTGGCGTAAGCAGTTCTGGCCTCAACTCGCAGCCACAATGCACGTACTGTACTGGGCATGGACGTTGAAAAGGCGTACGATATCAGCCGTGCCGCCATTCTGGAATCGCTTGGCATGCTGCATTTCCCCGTTAGAGTGTGCAATTTTGTTAAATCCTTCCTTGAAGGCCGACACTTTGCAATATGCCTCGGTGGTGAGGCCTTCGGATAATTTGTGCCTCTTCGCGGCGTTCCCCAGGGATCGGTGTTATCGCCAACATTAATATTTCTTTGATCCCCCTTGCTTGGCGCTTACATGATATCTCTGAGATTAAGTTCTTATTGTAATCTGATGACATAATGGTGTGGGGCAATCACAACGACCTGACGACTCAAGCAGCAGGCCTACAATATCCCATAGATATTGCTTTGACTTTTTCTTCTTCAATTGGTCTGCAGCTTTCAGTGAGCAAAACCACTTTCGTGTCAGTCGCCAACCGCGGGGGGCGCCATAAACTGGCTGCAACACCAATTCGTCTCCATCTATTCGGAGCTCCAATTCAAGAAAGTTCGACCGTAAAAAACTTGGGCTTGACAATACACGAGTCAAGAACAGGTACTGCTTTGCTTTCTCGGGCTAAAAAGCAAGCAATTCAGGCGTTCGGTCTGATTAGACGCATTGATCCTAAAACTGGCGGAGCACGCTCTCATGTTGCACAGCAGTTGGTGCGGGCGGTTGTGCAACCGCTCCTCGTTTACCAAGCCCAATTCTAACATCTGACGAGGGCTCAATGGGATCGTCTAGAAGCTGTTAATCGAGAGGCAATGAGGGTCATCACTTGCCTTCCCCGCATTACCCCGATCGTGGCGCACCTAGAACATGCGCAGCTGAATACAATATTAGAGCTGGTGCAGCAACGACGCGATGCTCGCCGCCTAAAGTCCCGCCTTACACACACAACATGTGCACTTGAAGAATATGCTTCATCACACTCCATTATACAGCCGCCGCCGCCAGTTCTTCCTCCTTGGCGTTTTGTGCAGCTAAGCGACAACAAGCCAACTGATCTACGTCGGCCATCATCTACCCCCGCGGCATCTTCGATTCGCGACCGAATTACAGACCAAGACGCCAATCTGCCGCATGGATCTATCGTTATGTACGTCGACGCAAGTATCCAAGCCTGCGAAAGAACAGCAGCAGTTTACTGTCCTTGCAAGCCTGCTCGGTACAAAACGTCAAGGTTTCGCCTCTCAGAACCTCCTTCCTCCTCCTGTGCGGAGATGCTTGCGGTTCAAGAGTCTCTTTGCACTGTGGCCGCCGTTCCCATGCTACCCACGGCCCGCATTGTCATTCGCACCGACGCCCTTCACGTCACACGCCTACTACGACGAGCCAGTCGCACCCCAGAAATCTGCCAAGACATCCATCGTCTAGCGGCACGCATCCCGCAGCAAATCCGTATTTAGTGGGTCCCGCGTGACCTCCTGAGCGCACAGAGCCGCGCAGATTCTGCGAACCGCCTTTCGACCCCAACCTCGTCTTTGCCCCGAATCCTCACTATGGATGGCACCACCCTCCTTTAAACAAGAAAGGAACACCTCCGGTGCCTCACACGTGCTCTAATCCCTCCATGTGCGGTAACCCTTCCCCGTGGTCTTACCCGTGCAGATGAGGTTGCGCTGCGGAGGATACGGGCCGGGGTTGCCCTAACTCCAGCTGTGACACGCAAGTGGCCGCATTTCAAAGATTTACTTCCCCGCCCCGGACGCATCCCGCAGCAAATCCGTATTTAGTGGGTCCCGCGAGACCTCCTGAGCGCACAGAGCCGCGCAGATTCTGCGAACCGCCTTTCGACCCCAACCTCGTCTTTGCCCCGAATCCTCACTATGGATGGCACCACCCTCCTTTAAACAAGAAAGGAACACCTCCGGTGCCTCACACGTGCTCTAATCCCTCCATGTGCGGTAACCCTTCCCCGTGGTCTTACCCGTGCAGATGAGGTTGCGCTGCGGAGGATACGGGCCGGGGTTGCCCTAACTCCAGCTGTGACACGCAAGTGGCCGCATTTCAAAGATTTACTTCCCCGCCCCGGGTGTCCAGTCTGCAAGAACAGAGACTGTGAGGCGGATATCCACCAACTGTTCTGGGACTGCACACAAAATGCGTGCCGTGATGAGATTGGGTATTGAATATTTATAGTTCACCGTGTGTTCGCAATACTTGTGTCTTGGGTATTGAATATTTATAGTTCACCGTGTGTTCGCAATATTTGTGTCTCGTTCGTTTCAAGACAGGACTGAAGTACTTGAACGAGGTAACCAAGAGGCAAATAACGCTCTCCGTAATTGTGCTCTAAAACCTCACTAAAATTGAACGCCTCACGGGTCTGCACACCGTAGAACATTTTTAGAGAAGGCGCATAGAAATGCACTCAGCAGTTTTCTTCGATCTTTATGTTTCTTTAGATCTATAGACACCTCATTAGCAAAAATTAATGCAATTTTGTCCTCACCGAATAATGAATAGTGAAATTCATGCGTGGAACACTTAAATCTGGCGTCGGGTTTTTTAATGACACGTTTTAAATCCAAATAACACCCTATACCTCATGTACTCCGCATGATGAACTTTTAGATGATGGTGATGAACTTTGAAAATGCGAAATAGAGTTGAAATTTTAACATCAGGAAATCGAGCTCTCGAAAATGGCCTATTAAGCTTGATTTGTATTTTTCGTGCAGTATTGTGAAAAACAAACACTGCTGCACTCGTTGCCGCGCCCTCTTGCAAAAGTAGTCTGTTCGGAATATCAGCTTCTCTCAAAGACGCCATGCATGGCCGCATGCATGTGCTGTTAATGACCCGCTTACATTGCAGTAGCTTTACCATCTACGTTTAAAAATGGCTTCCTCGCAACTTCCTTTGAAATCCAGCATTGCGCATACTGCTGTGGTCTACGTGGAAGGAACGCAGCTATAGTGCTATCTTCAGCCTGCCTTTCCTAGCCATCCTGGAAAAGAAAATGTCGCTGCTTTGCTAACCTCCAGGAACAGAAAAACTGCGCAGGATGTCGTTTCGGTTGTGTAGAAGATCGCGTATCTGGAAACCCAGAACGCGCTGTATACCAGGTGTTACAGGGAAGTCTTTAAGAAATTTTCGAAAATAGGCTTTTTGGGTTAAAAATACGGTTTTTACGGCATAGTTCCACCAGAATAGAAGGACACCAGAAAACCAGTGAATTGTTTTAAGTAGTAAGCTGGTCCACTAATTTTAATAAATCATTTTTAAGCATCACAGTTGGGCGCTTAGCTGCAATCAGAAATTTGTAGGCGGTCGTTAGTAATAGCCACATCAATTTTTATAATTTCGAAAGCGATTGACCTTTGGCGCTTTGGCTGGATAAAATTTCGCTCTTTTGACTAGTTATGTGCACTGAAAAGGTTTCTTTGCCTGCATGCTTTCGAAAGTGCATGTATTTTGGCATGATGCAGCCAAATCGGTATGGCCACACAAATTTTCTATGAGCAGCCCTACAGAAACGACAATAGAAAACCCATGAATCTATGCTGTCTTATGGTGGCAGTTTTTTCACGTTGTCGGAAAAAAATGCACAGATTGGTTAAGAAATTGATCGCAACGCCATTACCAGTTAAATATTCATCCTGGCTCTCTCATTTTTTTGTGGAAAGGCTTTATATCAATAATACTGCTATTATGTCAACACATGCTGACTTCGCGTCTATTAACGACAACCCGACACGATTGCAGATGAAATATATTAATGGTCTTTTTCCTTAGTTTACAAAACAGACAAACAAAAACACATGTGCGCCATCTCAGCACCAACAATCCTATCAGCAGGCTGAATAGGATCAATCTCGGGTGGAATGGAACTCGAAATACGTGACCTGGACAGCCAGCCGAAAGGCTACGGCACTATGCACAAGCGTAATGATGCTTCAAAAATTCTGATAGACAGTGAGCCAGAGACAGCGAGTCAGAGAAGCTTTTGTGGCCTAAGCTTTTATGCCCTCTGGGAGCAAACTAGCCAGTGTACGCTCTTATTAGCGATGAAAATCAAATACTAGTCTGGAAAGTTGCAGCTGCTAAGGGCAGAGGTGGTCTTTTATATTTATTGTAATGCAGGCCAAGAAGTGGCCCAAGCAGGAGGGGCGATACAATACAAGACGTGACAATGCAAAATACAAAAACTCAAGAACAAGGATGCAGGTTGTAGCAGTGAAGCTCAAAACCAGTAATTTGTTTCACTTCCACAAGCCTAAAAAAAGCATAGCTGCACATACGAAAACAAAAACAGCAGGGCAAATTGCTTTGCTAAAGAATAGCAAGTCGAAGAAATGTAGCGATATGAAGGAACTTAAAATACATACAAAAAGTGCGTTGCAAGCGCTCCTTATGTTTAGCCTAGTGATAGAAAGAAAGACATTTTTCAAACTCTTCTGGAAAGTTCTTTATTGCAATACTTCTACAGGACTGAAATGCCATTCGTTTATAGAACGCAGAAAAAAATATTAATGTGGGATTTCCTTTCACAAAACATTGGCGTAAGAAAAAGGTTATGTATGTGTCTCGTTCTGCGTGTACAGGTGGGCATTACGTGAGATAACGCTCTTTCTTAAGGAAGCCAGTGCTACCTGCTCAACACACGGTAACGATAGTAGGCCGATGCAGCGGGTAGGCTTAGACCAACCGGACGGGAGCGTCTAGATCTACGTCCACTGAGAGAAATGAAGATCCTCCGCCATTGGCCCCGGCGATCGTCGGTGGTAAAGGCCTCCAAGGCACTGCTCCGTTTCTTGAGAACTTCTGGCCTGCACGATAGGCTGTGACTTTACAGATCGCTGTGACTTTGCATAGTGACTTCAATTTACGGCTACCCTCTTTTCTCCTCTATCTTTTAACCCTATCAGCCCTTCATCCCGTGGATGGTAGCAAGACGGTTATTCTTCCTGTTAACCTGCGTGCCTTTCCTCCTACTCCTCCTCCTGCATGAAATAGTCGGCAGAGCATTGTTTGCTGTCGAACAGAATGCTAAGTAGTAACCTGAAGATTCTTCTCAGGAGCCTGTTTAGACTTCTTTCGTGGGCAGGCGATCCAGTGCCTGCACAGCATCGGAAAACATAAACACTCTCAGGCCTCATTTTTGGTGGTCTATTAATTATGAAAAAATACGAGCATCAAGCTCAAAATGTCGACGGAACTACTACGCTCGAGGTAGGCTATCACGCAGATCTGCTAAAACATATGCAATGCCAGCCCACAGAGCAGTGCAGAGGTTCAGGTTCCTGGGGTCTTCAACCGTCATCGTATCTCCCTCTGTGTGGTTAAAGTAAAAGTATCTCTCATTATGAGTACTAAGCGAAGCAATGGGTACGTCTATTTTTTCCCACTCGGTAAGGTCGGGCGTTTCGGCTCCCAGCTTGAGTTCCGTGGCATTAATACTGCGGAGCAAACTTAGTACATCCGCGATGATACATTTTGCCTCCTCGCTACGTCCGGTGAAGCCCAGTCCTTTGGGTCTAAATGTGCCCAAATCAGACTCCATAGAAATGTTTACGCTTTCCATCGTTTCCTCGCCATGCAGTTCGAAGTAGCGTTTTCCGCCGGATAGCCCATCTCCTCGCCGGTCCAGAGCACACAACGAACAGTACGACGTGGCCGCAGTCCGAGACGACGGAGAACGCGTAGCGACTGCACGGACACAAACGCGCCTCCACCGTCATCCATGGCTCCCTGACCGACTTCCAAGGGGTCGATGTGGCCCCCAACAATGACGACCTGCGTTTGAACCCCGCGGATTAGAATGCTGATTATTAAAGTCTTCCACACCAAGTGGTAGCATTAAAAATATTACAACAACTTATTAGTTTCTTAATCCCTAAATACTTCATTGGTTCTGAAGCCGTACCTGCGTTGTAAAAGGAAATACTAGTGACTTTTTTGTATTGCAAAAAGCTATAACTTTCACCCACATATTTGCGACGATAGCAGTATTAGGAAGAAATCTGCCGGCTGTCGGCTACAGGTAAAAGTAGTGAAAAGAGAGGAGTGCAGAGGCTTTTAAATGAAAAACAAATCTCGAGTTGTAGTTGTTGTTACGAATCTGACCGCCCCCCCCCCCCCCCCTAAAAAAAAGCGCTTTCAAGGGCTATATCTCGAATGTAACAATTAAAACATAAACTAAGTGGTTAATGTGGCAAGCTGAGCGTGTTGGTACATATTTTTTCAGATAAACAGCGCAAACAGACGTGGAAAAAGACCAGACAACAAGGATGACAAGGATAAAATAAGTGGTATTTTTCTCATCGTAGGGCGCACCTCGTCATCGTAGGAGTGGCCTTTAATTTCAGCTACGGTATTCCGGGAAAATGTTAATGTTTGGAACTTCGCACCCATGACGACTTTGACAACTGGCGTAATACCTAGAAAACAAAAGGAAGACATGAAAATTAATATGTTTTTCAACAGTTTTTATAATTGTAAATTTTAATAAATGGTTTTGTAGAGGAATTATTTTTACGTAGGACGTTTATTTCTGGTTCATTTCTTCAGAACATGAGATACCTCCACATGAAAGCACTGAGCTTTGCACAAATTGAGGATGAAAACGCCTTCAAATAACTTGGTAGGTGAGATATGGAGGCAAATTCTACTTTCACATCGGCAGCTGCATTTCCTGAGGTGTATGACCGTCTGTGGAAACACTATTTCTAAAAATATTTCCTCTTCTTACGTGATGTAAAAAACTGACCAGAATTTGACTTCGAGGAGATATACGTTGTCTTTTCATTATTGTTCAAAGCACCTTGCTGCTTGATAAACGCTAGTAAGCAGCCTTCCGGAATGGCACACTTCCATGCTCCCTGCATCTTCTGAAGAATGAGCATTTGATGACGACTTCGAGGTACCCCTATCTTGAAGTCTTTTCAGAAGCTAGGCGTCTTCAACAGTTATGGCAGCCGCTGGTATTTTGCGCACTCCCCTGGCGTATTCGGTATTCCCGCCATGAGGAGATGCTATGGAGAGTGGCGTCACTGAACGCACAAGCGCTGCCACGGCGCCTACCTTGGCAGCCGCGGACGGGCCGTGCAGTCTGTACCTGACTGTCTCCTCATACGATGTGTACCGCTCATTGAAGACGACAATCTTGCCTATAAGCTGCGAAAACAATGGGTTTTCCAGGAATCATATCGTCTATTCCCAAACTCATGTTCGCTCAACAAATCTTTTGCTCTCTATAAGGAGCCAAGAGCCTGCACGCTACCGCCTAGTCGAAGTCACCCAAGGCGATCTTCCCGCATCGATTATGTGAGAGTTGAAAACTTATTTGAATGTATTAACTTTCAAGAGAGAGAGACAAACGGAAAGGCAGGGAGGTCAATTAGGCAGCGCCTGGTATGCTACCCTACACGTGGGAAAGGGAACGGAGGGAGAGATAGAAAGGGGAGAGAACAAAGGGAGATGATTAGTTTTCCACATGTCCGCTGGCCATTACTTGCAGGATATATAGGGAACACACTGATAGTCCACAATTTTGGACTCAGTCCTGAGTCCTTCAAGAACTTGAAAAGGACCCAGAAACTTTGCTTCTTTTGCTACCTATGTAAATAGACAAACGTGTAAATGTCTTAAACATAATTATGATGACCCCATATGTCCATGGATAACTCAGGGTATACCTGTTTTTCCGAAGTTTAAGGATTGATACTACCAGAAATGGAAGAAGAATAAAATAAGTGAATAATATTGCAAGCAAATTTAGTATTGCAGGAATTAGTCAGCGGCAACGATTAGAAAATAAAAAAACTGTAATATGCAAAACTGGTTGAGCAAATCAAGCGGAACAAAAGAAAACTATGGAAGATAGCCACAAACGTAATTGGGACAGAATGACAAAATAATGTCACCCCTAACAATATCTCTCCCCACGTTCCTGATAATTTTAACAATTACTTTATTAACGTTGGCTCTAGTCTTACTGTTCAATTCCCATTGCAGTTATCTGCCTCGTGTGTATCTAGGACTTGTGTAATCAATTCTATTTTCGTGACATTTCTACTGACGACATAACTTCTGTTGTCGGTAAGATGGCTGTAAATAAAGCCCTTGTTCTACTAAAAGTTGATGAGCTGAGTACCTATATGCAAAGATGGAGATCCAAGTCAACTAGGCAGTTACAGGACCATATCTGCACTTAGTATGCTTAATGCTCTTTTCAGAAAGCTAGCTGCGCAAGAAGTTAAAACATATCTTATGGAAAATTATAATATTGCGCCTCAGCAAGACGGTTTTGTTGAAAATAGATGAACTTCCATAGCTGTATTAGCACTATGAGAAACCCTTAATTTCGTCATGAATCAAAATAACCTAGCCGTCGTTGTTTCCTTAGATATTAAAAAGACATTTGACATGGTCTGTCAGCCAATCTTGTTGCAGAAATTTGAAAACTGATTTTGCGGAGAGAGCAGGGGGCGGCAGAAAGTTAGGTCGGCAGATGAGATTAGGAAATTTGCAGAGATTGGGTGGGTGCAGCTGGCAAATACAGGGTTAATTGGAAAGACATGGGAGAGGCGTTTGCCCTGCAGTGGGTGTAGTGAGACTGATGATGATGATAGTGGTGAAACAAATAATAATTAATATGATTTCATGTCAGATATTAAAAATATATCTTGCGGTGTACCACAGGGCTCTGTTATGGGTCCAATATTGTTTTCACTCTATATAAACAATCTTCCACAGGCCCTTCACTCTTGGCAGTTAATAATGTACGCCGATGACGCCGCCCAAATAGCTACTGGTGAATCTTTTCCCGCAATTTTATCAACAATATTGAGTGAACTGAAAATCTTGCCTACCTGATTATTAAAAATCGCTTAACCTTGAATGTAGCCAGAACTAAGTATATCATTTTTCATTTTCGGTACAAAACAACAAGCAATTTAATTACACTTATTCTAGGTACCTCTTTAATACAACCACTCTCGTCTTTCAAATAATTACTGGTTATTTTAATTGCCATTTACACTGGAAAGAACAAATTAACAACACATGTAAAATTAATTTTCAGATGCCACACGCTCAATAAGGCAAGATGTTACTTTCCGTATGATGTATTACGCTTCCTGTACTACTCTTTCTGTCCTTCACATATAGGTTACTGCGGTGAATCTTGGGGCCGAACATATAAAACCTAATTATCTCCTTTATTTCGTCGCCAAAAACGGGCATTGAATGTAATAAGGTCTGATTCAGATCGCTCTAGGAGCAACATCTTTTATGCGACTCAGGTGCTATGGTTCCCATCTTTGCGCAACTATAAAATCTCACTCTTGATGAACAACATAATAAAGACTAACCCTCACCTTCCATTGAGCCTTTTTGCTTTACCTTCCCGTAATACGAGACAATTGCAATTCTAACCTTCCCAAACGTAGCAATGCATATGGTGAGCGCCGGACAGAGTTCAATGAAGCAAATATATGGAAAGAATTGCCGATCGAGATAAAAGTAGCCAGAAATTTTGAAATTACTTGCAAACTACATTACAAGTCTAATCAAATATTGCCTGAAACTCTTGTTATGTGAGTTCATAACACCTCATTTTTTGTGTTTGCTTTTTTTATTTCTTATTTTTTTCATTATGTGTATTCTTTTCTTTTTTGTGTTTTTAGTATATTGTATTTGTTGTGTTCTTCTTAGAGTCTCCTATATTTTTGTTGGGTTTTATTGTCGTATCTTGAAAACGTGCACTATTGTGTACGCCATGACTAACTCTTCACCCATCTGCACTCTGCTGTGGAATTAAAAGTATTTTCTGTATTGGTCTGGCCACTAGCCTTGGTACCTATTAGTCCAAACAGCGATTTGTGCATATTACTTGTTGTCGAAATAAGGTTGCCATTAAAAAAAGAGAATTCACCGTGCACAACACATTAATTCTGTCGCTGCAGCTGTGCACTGAATTTCTGTTGACTGCTGTTTTTCAGAATGTTCAGCGCCAGTAAACATCAGCAACATCTCTCATAATGATGATGGCCGTAGAAAAGTGTGTACTTGATGCCCATGTTCCCACAAAAAAAAAAGGATATGTTATAGAAAGAGCAATGAAGACATTGTAAAGTTGGTTGCAGTAGTGGCAATATCTGCAGGAGACCCATCATCATCGACATCATCATCATCAGCCGGACTACGCCCAGTGCAGGGAAAGGGCTTCTCACATGCCTCTCCAATTAACCCTGTCTTTTTCCAGCTGCGGCCACCATATCTCCACAACCTTATTGATCTCATCCGCCCACCTAACTTTCTGCCACCCCCTGCTACGCTTGCCTTTCCTTGGAATCCACTCCGTCACCCTTAAGGACCAGCGGTCATCTTGCCTTCGCATTGCGTGTCCTGCCAAAGCCTATTTCGCCTCTTGATTTCGATTAGGACGTCATTAATTCGCGTTTGTTCTCTTTCCCACTCTGCCCGCTTCCGGTCTCTTAACGTTACACCTATCATTTTTATTTCCATAGGTCTCTGCGTTGTCGTTGATAGATTTGATCGGTTAGAGCCAATATATGAAGAAATGGTCATTCTCTGTTTAACATTCATAATCCCTTGGAGTCTTGTTAACAGTCCTGGTGCAGTGGTGCAGCAGTTAAACGATGCAATACTGACCTCCGCTTTCGCGTGTTGCCACCGATGCGGCTTGTGTTTCCCAGCTTGCTCTTTCCGAGCAAACTCTTGAGTTCATTCATTAGTTTAACTGGCACCTGCCATAGTAAGCAGTTTGCTAACAAGCTGGTGGGGAGATTGTCATGAGGCTACAAGTTAACGCGACCTAGGTGGCCCACTTCCCGCCTAGGTTGCTATTCTGGGGTTTTTGGTTGATTTTTCACTCATGGTGAACAACGCTGTTTGGTGTTTTCTGATCTCCGTTAACTTTGCGATATGTACACACAAATCTCTGGTGGCCAGCGGGAAACTGGCGCTTGCAGAACCGACAACTACAGGATGTTTTTGACGCGCGCAGCGGGTGTGGTCTATTGTATCCCATTTTCCTGCTAGAAAATGTTAATTGTCCAAACTAGAGGGTGCCCAAATGAACTTCTGGTGCAGCACGGACCAATTATTTACTCGGCAAAAAAAGCAGCTTACCTCTGCGTATCAGTGACTACCGCCACTGTTCAACTCGGTTTCACCGCGCTACTATTAACGGTCAGGGGAAATCGAGCCGTGGGCGTGAGCTGCTGGGAGCGTTCGTGATCAGAGAGAATAAGCAGACATGCATAAGCGATCCTTCAGTCTCTCTAATCGAAAAGAGGTTTCAATTTTTTATCATCATAATTATTTTCACATTACATAGCGGGGAGTGTGCAGTTGCCAAGGAAAAGCACATAAATGCTGTTTCTTCATCGGCATAAAGCAAATGTATATACAGCGGTGTTGTGTGTGCCTCCTATGTTTTGTCCTGTCACCGTTTTCGCTTGTTTCATCTTCTATGCAAACCTTACATAACACTTATTTAATTTTTAATCTTATTGCGATGCAGTCTAAACTACTAATTAACTAACATGCACCCGGTATATAAATATACGCCTGAACGAATAAACACAAACAGCTAAATTTTGCGACAAAACTCGATCGTAAAACATTGGGTTCCTTTATGAAAACCGCGACGAGCTGTCTGCGCGGTGAGCTATAAAATTAGTTCGTATATCCTGAGAACGTGCTGGACTAAATTTCACGCAGTATATTCTGTACATGCGGGCAGGACCATGTTTCAGCGAAAACTTTGGGAATCACAAACCATGCGAGAAAAATTTTGTTTACACAACAGACTTACTTCGCCGAAATGTACAGTGTCGCAGCTACCGCGCGAAAAAAGAGATTTCATTCGAAATAATCGGTGCTCTGAAGATTTTGAACTATTCTGCGGAAAGGTGAAGTTTATACATGTTCTTCGCTTTACTTAAGCCGTGTGGTTTATATTATATATTTTCGATATTTCTTCGAAAAGTCATGAGAGATACAAAAATGCAATTTGTGCAGGTCGATTCTGCAGGGCGGAGGATATTGTGTACCTAATAAAGTTTTTAGTTAAACGATCAATATTGGAGTCCACTGATCAATTCAATGTTTTGTTTCAGAGGACATTTTTTCCCCGAACTGAAGGCTATGAATATTGAAAGTGGGCCCTGTTTTTAGAGTTTCGTGATCGGCAATGCAATTCAAGATATTGTCCGGAAAAAATACGCCTTTTAAAGCTCCCTAAGTTGACTCTCTCTGGCTGCCCATTTATAAAATGTCGACGCTCGCAACTCTAATGCAGGAAACACAGACGCCGTTTGTGTAATTCGTGACGTAGAAGCAGTTGAATTTTTTTCGCGCAATACTACCTGAAGCGACACTATTTTATTGATCTGCAATGCAGAAAAGCCAACTCAACTAGCCTTTAAAAGCGTATTCTTTACGTTGGATATTTCAAAATATAACACCGATTAAGAAATTATAATTGTGAGCTCGCATGCGATGTTGCCTGCCGTGAAGTTCGGAATTTAAACTTGCCCTATAAAATTGGAACTAGATAAATTATGTTTAATGGAATTGTGTGTGCAATTTTGCGTGTCTTTTGGTAGCGGCGCCTGTGTTGACTGTTTCACTTATTCTGCATATCTTGCAAACAGGACATCACCGCGGCTTTCCCGCTTACTTTGGGACTAGTCTGCATATTCGCCGGATTACTGTTGTACGTTCCGCACCTCTTGGACTGTGGAACGTTTGGGCGCTTATCTGAACTGAAGGAGTATCCAGTGTGACGTCAGAGAACTGTGAATCAGGATTGAAATACAAAAGGATCCGCGCCTTACACCTGTCGTCATTTGGCAGTGGCGACTGTATGGGCACTTTCACTCGCTCTGCAGATCTTACACACATGGTTTGCGCAATCAGTTGTACCCAGGCGTATTTAAGATTATTATTCTACTGCCGCTTTTGCCAAGCTTTCTGCCAAGTTTTCGTCGAACTATTACGGTATAATTTCTTTGCTGAAGTGACAAAACTGTTAAAACTTTTTAGACAGGTAATGCGGGTTAGACGTAGTGCCCTATAAAAAGAGCATCGAAATGAATAAAAAGAGCTTAAGAAGTTTATATATTTCTTTAGCAAAAACTCTGATGATATGGCTGAACGCTGTGAAAAAATCGAAAAGAAAAGTCAGCGCTAAAGAAAGAAAATGCCACACGGTGTTAAAGTTACAATGAAGTAAAACAACAAACAGCAATCTCTGAATACGGGGTTATAAACCAAGAACAATAGGAAAGGAACAAGAAATATATGATTAAAGGCGTTCCGCTCACCGATAACGAGGACCCGTTCGATGACTGCGAAATATGGCAGACCTCTTAAATGAGCCAATTTCTGGTGGCTACGTAGACATGCGCCACCGTGTGCCGCGGAAAGACAAAGAATGCCCTGACATCCTTCCGCTTGCCATGCGGAACGGGAAGCGGATATTGATAAGACCAGAAAAAATGAAATTTCAACAACTTATTTTGGTTCCCAGAGTGCATGTGATTGCAGTAATTCGCCGGTATTCATCAATGCGCACATTTCTCCGGCCATTAAAATACATATTGGGCAAGTTGTCGAACGAAAGAAAGAAAAAGAATGAGAATATGCATGAACAAAGAGCGGAAAAATTTTTGCACGTAGTCCCGCGACCTTCGTATCAGTAGCCGAACATAAAAGCCGCATAGGAAAAGTAACACGTGAAGTGAAGTATTTTCTAGTGTTGTTTTTTATTCCTGGATTGTGATAGTATTCCCGAATAAATGTAACCGTAGTGCATAAACGTGGCATTGCGTCATCTTGAAGGGGACTGACACTCCTGCTTATGGTTAGTTCTCTCACGCAGCAAGACAGTAAAAAAACCTCACATTTGAGCGTTTGGCCAATAATTTTCTGCTTAATGTGTGACTGCATAAATAGAAAAGCAGGCTAGGAGACGACTAGAAGCACGAAATGCACAGGTAATATACATGGAGGCTAATATTATAACAAGTAGTTTGTGCCGCTGCGTAACCCTTGCGCGATATGGCACAAGACCCGCAGCATGTCACAAATTAAGATTGAAGGCCAAAACGCTTAGCAATGCAAACCTTCAGCGATATAACAGCATCCATAAGCTGATTTTATGCCCTTAAAAAGCACCGTCGAAGTGAATTCGCTGTAGATTAGTTCGTTCACAAATTTATGGCCCGCAGGCATCACGCTGTTTTTATGCGCAGAGGGCGCCATACATCGGGCCATGCGTCGACGTTAGGACCACTACGCTCGAGCGCCTCATGCTACCAAAAGTCTAAAAGCGCGTGCGATACGCATTGCGCACTTTGCTATGTCATAGGACCCTATAGACAAGGATAAAGCATGCTTATCGTTAGAAATTTTTGTTCGCGGCATTCTTATTACTAATGCGTGGATTGCAAACTTTCCAGATGGTATCCACAAACACAATGAAGGAATTTACCTATTTCTTCGCAGAAAAGCCAGAACCAATCAGAGAAGCCGTGAGTGTACGTGTTTAGGTCAAGCCGATGGTTTTTTTTTTTTAATTAGCGCATGGACTATTTACTCCAACACACACATTACCTTCTTAAAATACATCACTGCTTATATGCCTCTGCGACTCTGCCACCTTGCCTCTAAATTTGAATGACATTGTTTAAACTTCGGCGAACTTATCTTTACTTAATTTCGTTCTGTGTAAATTCTTCGGTACCGGAGATGCAGGTGCTTGTCCTTGCAAGGCAGCGGATCTCTTTGGACTGCGTCTGTGTAGCTTACTTGAGCGGGTCCAGAATACTGAGTAGTAAACGCAAGGCATTGTTAACTTGTTAACTAGTCATCAGACCACGGTGTTTATAAAGTACAGAAATACAGCGACCAACACATAAAGGACGTAAGCAACTCTTGGCAACTTGGAAACTTGGTCCAGTTTTATGCCTTGGCACTACTGTACTGTTCGTGCTGCGACGAGCCCGTTTCCTGTTCAGAGTCAAAGAAAGATAGCAGTTAGGATACTAATGAAAACTCACTGAACTTTGTATGTAGCGTAACTTGAAGCATGCCTTATACGAAGCAGGCAGGAAAATAGGACACAGGCTCCATTTGTAACAAGAATTTTGCGGCACAACTTCGTTCAAGTTTTCGGACAAGTTGGACACCTTATTTCTGTGATACGCAAGTAGCGGCGTTGACCAAAACTGAATCAGCCACTTCAATCCAAGCCTCGATTGCACGTAAGTGTAGGGCAGATTCTCGTGATTATAGCGGAGGGGGTCAGCATGTGAGAGATCAGTTGTGCGCAGAAAAACAGCGAGGAATGCATACGGACCGCGCGCACGCGGCTAGGTGGAATGCACCTCCACATGACGCCGCAACTGTCGGATAAAACAAAATGGCTGCATGAAGGCTCATAAATCGTGATAAAATGCTATCCTATCTGTCACAGCACGAAAACACATTTGCCGACATTCTTAAATGCTGCTGTAAAGGAATGCTGAGAGCAAGGCTTTCCCATATTACCGCTTGTAGCGCTCAAACGCCATCCATGTTTTTGTATGGAACAAGCACACAAAAAGCCTGCATCACATCGTTGTGGGCTTCGTCACAAGTTCTTCAACGACATTTTGGTGTTAGCAGCTGCTGCCTCTTAACAGGTCTCGAACAGCTGTTTAAACCGACATTCCTCTGCTTTACAAGCGGGTTCTGTATTCTCGTGATAGTGCTTCCGTTTCGCAGCAGCGAAGCTCCCTACTCCACGGCGCAGAACCAATGTCGCTTCAAAAGATTCACATTGCAATCGGTGATTCTTGAGTCAGCCAACGAAAGCCACTAAGCGGTTTAAGCGCTGTTGTTGCAGAGCCAAAGGATGTCAAGCTAAGCCGGCTTCTGTCTTCCTGCCTGCTTCGGTCCCAATCGTTCCCAAAAAGCACTGAATGTTTGTTCTGGCATTGTTAAAGGAATTCGTCTGTTTGAACAGCGTGGCCAGTTGCTCCGTCTTATTTGCTACCACACTTCTACTGCGCGCTTTGACGCTACGTTCGCTTTCAGTTGCAATCAATTACTCTTCCGCTTTTCTCGACGTGCATTCTATGATAAATAGCGGCAGACGCCCTATGCGCACCTCGCCCCATGATCTCTACGGCGCTTCGGTTTTGTGTTCATACAGCTGACTAACATGCCGAAAAGCTACAAAGGACGGGCACGTAATCTGGGATCTGCGTTAGCTGCGGCTCTTTGATTGTGGCGGCTGTCTAAGGAAGTCAAGCAGGGGATGTACGTTTTACTGCGTCCTGGTCATGTGCTCGAAAAAAAAATGGTTTCCCCGGACAAATAATGCCTCATTACCATTTTTTTTACGTTATTAACAATTCATCTGGCCAGTGCTTTCAGTTTAATTTGTGTCGATTACAAGGCAATGCTGTCCGGTCATTTCTTTCGTGCATTCACGGGGTGATAAAGAAAAAATTTTTTGGTCCGAGAATATATACAAAAGATCATAAATGTACAGACGAGGGTCCCATAGTCAAAGATTGTACCGGGACCCTCGGTAGATCAATAATACAAGAAATATTTACTCACAGTTAGCGCATAATTATAAAATATGGAACATAAAAACAATACTTCATCAATAAACAGTCTTAAAAGAACAATAACGCAGGAAATATGCATAAAAAGGGATTAAAATTTCACCATTCCAGCAAAAATACCTTGAGCTTGTTTTTGAATGCAGGCAAGGAAATTGATCTTTTTTAGAGTGGGCGGCAATGTATTCCAAAATAAAATAGCTTGAAAAGATGACGTCGTTTTACTAAAATATATATGAACCTTGGCGAGCAGAAAATTGATTTTGCTGCAAATCTGGTTGGGTTGCGATTGATCACAAAGATGGAGTCTACAAACTGAAATTGCAGGGTGCAATGTAGTAGCCTGAAGAACATCATTATGAGGTGATATTAAGAATGCTGGTGGACTGTTAAAATGTTGTGCTCATGCAATAAAGAACAAAGCATTAGTATAGAGAAAGGACTACGGGTAATAATGCGGATGGCATGAATTTTAATTGTTGCAGGGGCGATAAATGGCAATGATAAGTATTCCTCATTCAATTATCGCATAAGAGATGTGACTATGTATGAAGGCATAATACAAAGAGAGATGTAGGTTGCATGAAAAATCTGGACGTGCCCTAATTAGCGCTCGGATGCCAAACATATATATATATATTTTTGATGAGCGATATGGACGGAAAATGTAAGATATGAATTAAGAATAATGCCGAGAAAGTTGGTCATGTTTGAATTCGGAACTATACAAGAACAAAGAGTTAACCTAGGAGGACGCGAAAAAATTTTTCTGGCTACCTTGCCAGACTATGAAAATTTTTTTAGTGGGATTCATCTGTAACTGATTATCTGTACAGCATTCGGCAACATCACTTAAAACGGCAGTCAATTCAAGAGTATTAGATAATGACACGATGGTGTGATCGGCATATAAGAAAAAGTGAGTTGGGCTAATAAAACTAGGAAGGTCATTAATATACAGTATGAATAGTAAGGAATCTAAATAGAGCCCTGAAGAACACCTTGGTTAATAGTTTTAGTTCGTGAAAATTTTCCACCACTATAGATTTCCTGTTGACGTTCTTGCAAATAACTTTTCAGCAGACGCGACACAGGAACTATATTTCATAGAATTCGAGTTTTTTAGGCAATATGGAAGGAATAATTTCATCGAAAGCTCATAACTAAATCAGATATTCGCACAGCATGAGGGTCTTTTAGTGGGTTGTTTCATGGTACGATTTAAGTGAGCCCGCCTTTTCGCCGTGCACTACATTTTCCTGTTTGCTTTGTTCGCTCGACATGTGCCGCGAGTATATGTATACTTTCTTTATCTGCCACGAACAATGACTCGTTGGTTGGAACTATTACCACGGTTTACGAAAGGAGCTTGACTTGTTCTTCAATGCTTGCTGGCTGGGTCATTCGGTCTGCGTAGCTGGACCATCTTAGGCAGCACATGCATCGAACTCGGTTCCTGCAACAGTGCTGCGAACAGGCAGCGTTGGCGAATTATCCACCTTGTCTATTTTTACGATCTGCATTCTTTTGCGCTGGCCGAAATATTGTCGATGAAGCGGTGTGTTTACACTACAAAAGTGTTTGATAAAATTCCCATACGTTATTCGTACTGACACTTACGCGAATTAACCAGTATCTCTCAACGCAGAAATATACTCTGATGTACCATCTAACCACTACCAAATTATTTGTGTCAGTTCACTTTCATCCCATAAGTTTTCTGTTTTGTCTGGTGTGCGTCAACTACTGTCCATGTTTTCTTCTCTTGCTATGCTATATTAACCACCTACACGATATTTGTGCTCTGAAAATAGCTGCTTTAAGGGTGATTGCACCACATACCTAACAGCAAATTTTTTATCAGCTTCCGGATCTAAAAAATTTCGCAAGACGGAATTACGGAATCCTCATATGGCCTCGCACGGTTTTAACGGGACTTTATGCAAGACATCTTTGTTATCGTTCAGCTTCCTGCGCCATTAAAGTGTTCCCATTTCTATTGCTCACTTGTGCAAATGCTTATATTTTACTATTTGTAATTATTTACCTTGGAAACACAATGGTTAAAGCATCATACTTATCCTAGAAATGTATCACGCATTGTTTGTCACAATTTGTCGCTGCAAGCATTTCCTGATACATTGCTGGCCTACATGACCGTCAGCCGTCTTAAACATAATAATGCAAGAGCTATCTTCTACCTTCACTGTGCTAATATAATCACTGTCCTGTAATACTTCATGACCACTCAGATAGAATGACGCCGTCTGATTATTTTCGGTACAAAAGTAGTAAGGCACCAAAAAGACAGTTCGGTCTATCCAGGCTCAGCACCCGGCGTAGTATAACCCGAATTTGTTTTTGTCGTAATTTTTATCACTAACTACCACGGGTAACGCGGTAATCACAACGACCTTCCGGTTTTTTGCATTGTTTAGCTCTTAATGTTTTTTTAACATTCACGCACACGCGTTACTATTTACTACACTGATTTTTCATCCGCACTGCCGAGAGCAATATTATGTGCCAGCACACAATGTCGCATTTGGGTGCCCACCTCAAGGCCTGCACTCGTAAGGGCCCGTCATCCAAGTTTTCATACCTATAAACGTATCAGTTATGCTTATGTAGATCCTTATGGTAAGTTACAGGCCAAGGATAGAGAGCGAGAGATATCCTATTGGCCAGGGACCATTGAGTTATCACAAATGATAAAGCAACTAAGCAAAAAAAATGGTCAATTGCTTCCCTGCTTGGGCAGCTTTACGGCTGAAGGCGTCATTACTAGGTGATTTCTTCTCAGGGACGCCACTTTCGGGCGGCAATCTTTGAACAGCTAACGACTGAAGTTGAGTTGAGTTGAGTTGAGTGGTTGTAAACTACCGGTGGGATTAGCCTTGCAGTTGCTGCCGGCAATTGCTCCACCGTAGCGACACTTAAATAGAAATCACAGAAACACTGTCCGCAAAAACTCAAATAGACACTCCTGAGGTCACCATGTGGAGGCCAAATCCATGTCCTGCAGGTAAAGTAGAAGAAGGCGAGAAGCATCCCTTCTACTCGACTGGCTCCCGCGCGGGAAAACAATGTCCTGAAGAGAACTGTGAGGAACTCCTACCTTCTTGAGGGATCCGAATAACACAGCCCGTTCCGCGTTGTACAAAGTACAGCACAAGAGGTAATGTTCTATGTCGACTGAAAGCCATTGTTTGGACCAACGTTGGCTATTAGCGAAAAACCGCTTCCGTGCGCTACATGGAAACGAGTTTAGGTTGCTCCCACTTTTTAGTCCTGAATTAGCTCCGCCAACAGGGTTTTAGTGGCCTAAGAGTGCGTCTTTGTGGTTAGCCCTGCGTCGACCTTAAACTTCTGAGGCCAGATTTTCAATCTTACCCGTTTGTCAAGATGTGCTGGCAGAAAAGCTGCATAGCATTTGCTGCATCAAACTAAGATGATAATATTAGCAAAAAAATTAGAAGGGAAAATTGAGCTTCGTCTGAGGTATGAAGCGATAGCATGATGGGTTAATTCTCATATATGCGGAAGGTCGTTCCTTCCTTTACATTCATACATCCCTGGGAGTCCTCAGACCCCGCCTGGCGCGGTGGTGTAGCGGTTAACTGATGCGCCACGGCCCCGGGATGGTAGGTGCTCCCAGCGGTAGGTCTTGTCTGGTGCAGATCTTGTCTGGTCTTGCTCATTCTGAGCGACCAATCATTAATTAAACTCCTACCTCCCACGGCAGACAGTTTGCTCATTATCCGGTGGGCGGGTTGTCATGACGCCGCCAGATCACGTGACCTAGGTGGCCCAACTGCCAGATACATATCCCCATGATTTTTCCCTCACAACGCCGTCCCCAGATCTTCTGGTGACCGGGTTATTTACCGCTTCCGCGTTAAAATTATAAGGGACATTTAAACGCTGCCTTAAAGGTATCACGCGATAAATAACAGGTTAGCGCTCTAATCGTGCATAATATGTGCGGAAACTGCAAGGCACTTATGCCGCGAGGGTCTTCCGCATCTTCTGCTCTTATTCGGTCAGGTTCTTTGTTTTCTCTTCGTTCTGGAATCCAGAGCTGCGGTTCAGCCCATACTGCGGTGCTAGCTTTCCTACATTTATTTACAGAAGTCAGTCAGAAGGTGCATATCAACATGTTCTTGGATTTGAACCTGCCTTTTTTTCTCTCGCTGCGTCTTCGACGAAAAATATGACAGTGATTAGGAATAGAGGGAATGATGAACGGAAAGGCAGAGAGGTTAGCAAGGCTACTACACACGTGGGAAGAGATGAAGGGCAGAAGGATTTTTTTTAAATTTTGAACAGGGGCCAAAGCAGAGCACAGATTGAAGAGGTTGTGTCTTGAACCCAGTTTAGAAGGCGAAATACAAACGGAAGTGTTTGCATTGCTGCGATGGGGCTTTCCGAATAGACAGGGCTGCATAAGAGACAAAACCGAAGTTTTTACTGGATTAACGGTCGTGCGAACGACCGTAAAATTATTTTTGAGAGGATGGAAAAATGACGCGTATGGTTATTAACGATTACTCTTCAGAAACGAAAAGTAACTCACACTGCAACTCTTTCGGTAAAATATTGCAGTGGATGCGACGCAGAGATTTGGTAGTGATCTTTGATTTGACATTCTGAAATTTTCGAAACATTCTCGATTTCTCGTCAAAGGAATTTTGTAGACGATACACACACGAAAGCCTGCGGGTGATAAGGCGCAGCACTAAGAAGACTTGGTAAACGTGCTATATGTAGTGAAGTGGTGCAAGTGGATAATATTAGCGTGGTCCAATCAGCACCCGGTGGGGTATTGAAAATATTCTCTATTTGTTTTATGTGCTTAAGAAAATGCTTTGAACGACTTCAGTTTTCTTAATTTCAAGTGACTTTTCTTGACATTTTGCGCTTCGGCCAGGTTCATGCCCTCGTTATTTTGTATTTTAATGTCTTAACCCTTTTCTCGGAAGCTCTTTTTTTTTCGAGAAACTGCTAACCAAGTTATACTTAAAACTGTTTTTATATGCTACCTTTCGGAGATAGGCAATCTCTGATGTACATGTGAAGCACACAGTATGCACCATATGCTGTTGTAACGATACGCTCGTCATAATCTGTGCATCAGTGCACTGACAACACATCGAGGACAGTTTAAATGATACGGTATTAGCCGCGTATGATAGCGGTGAGGAGACGAGGCGTGACCGAATTAAAGGGCCGATTCTTCAAATTGTCGCCGCATTGTTTTTATTCTAAACCTGCACTACAAAGTCATACATGCAATATACATAGTCCAACCAAGCAGACCTTTCTCTTGACCAGTCCAAAGAGTGTCTTCTTTCCGCCTTTTACCTAAACCAGTGCAACAAACTATCCACAGAACGGTGACTTTTTGAGTTAGCATCCGAAGTCCGTAATTGTCACGCTCCACTCGCATAAGAAGGGGTGAAGTGTGACATAACTGTACGCTTTGAAAAGCATTTTTGGCTTCATTTGCTCCTTTTGCCATCCATTTTGTTCCTAGTTTGCGGTGGTGCATTCCGCAACGTAGTGTCCTTTTCGCTTCTATCCACGATAACAAGCCTGGGCTGCAATAACGCACCTGGCAATTTGATGGAAAATGGGGGTGGTTGAATGACGATCACTGGAACAGAAAGCATGCAGAGAATCAGTAACAAACGAACAAAATGTAAATACAAAGACAGATTCGCATATAGATATACGCTTCAAAAGCAAAGCAGTGATTGCAGTCACGAGTTTTTTCGAAACAGCTTTTGCTGATTGCAGTTATGGGCCATTCGTCTGTCTTAAAAATATTTTAAAGCTGCACCGCTTACTTCACTTTCTCATTTTACAATTCACACACTACTTCGTACCTCGACCTTGTCGCTTCCTTCAGTCTACTGCATATTTGTTTCTTAATTCTGTTTCTGATACTCCAAGAAGTACTTCATAATAATGCACGCAGCGGGTGATTGTGAACTCCAGTTTTACCCCGCGAACGTGCATCAATATTTTTGTCGCATCTGGTATTCGAGCCTTTTAGACACTGAGCTAAAACTCTGCTTGCGCTACGTATCGCTTGCGTTCCACTGTCGGGCTCTCAGCGGAGTGGAACATAAATCCGCTCAGCTAAATGTCGCCATCGTCGCTTGCTTCTTTACTTCCGTTCTTTTTACACTGAGTACGCAATAAATATAGACAGTAATTCTGAGGCCGTGCCTTAAAAACTATATAAAGATACTTAGTTTAATTAGTTTGTTTTCGTTTTTAAACAATCTTCAGATTGCTATGCTTCTTAGGGATTTCCTTTTCTTCGTTGAGGCTACCAAAAGGGTAAAATTGCTGTCTTTCCTGCATCATCGTTTTCCGGTTTCGTGCAGTCCTGAGATGTGATAAAATTGACTTCAGTCTTAACGTCTGGAGTAACACCCTTTCGGTATCTTCGGAAGAAAATAATGGAGTTCATTCTCTCTATCTAGACAGATCTACACTATAAGGGCCCATTGTCCATATCCCGATCTCTCTATCCCTCCTTGCACTGAAAATATTATCTCAATGTGTCTTAGCAAACAAATCTTAATTGTTTGATAAAATTCTGAAACCTGAACCATGCGTTGGTACCTCCTGTTGTGAAGCTTTGAAATGACATCAAATATACAGAATAATGGCTCCTAAAGAATACACATGTCTTTTTCTGTTTCTATAAAATAACACGTTTGGGTTCTTCGTCCACGTGGTAATTATTCAGAAAGACATTTTTGCGTTGGTTTAGAATATCGAACGCCACAGCTTTTTCAAGATGTTAAAACGATTTCCATGTTATAAAATGATTTGACAGTGGCCCGATACAAACGGCGCACGCCTCGCAAGGACATGTTGCAGGCTATAGAATTATGGAGTGTACAATGTGGCGCTAATCTCTGCCGCCTAATTTTAAACATAAAACTGTATAGAGAACATGCACAGGAGAGAAGGCAGCACAAGCATAGAGTGACTACTGCTCTATTAAAGCGAAGCCGCATTTCATCATAAACAACAAAGTGCATTCACGCCAAGCACTCAAGACCCAAGAAGCGCTCAATAATAGTCACTTTATCAAACCGACAAAATTAAGTCCCTTTTTTAACAAGCAAACCAAGGGCTCGCCAACACGTATGTCCGGGCCATATCTCTGTATTCGCCAGGCTGCGAGGTTTCACGCGACTTTTACTGAGCTAGCAAGATCTTATCTTCAGAGGAAGCTCGGAGCAACTCGGGTAAACTCAGAGGGGCGTCGCGCTAGCTGGAGCCTTTGGGGCGAAGCTCGATTAGTTTGGAGGAGCACCGCGCCGGCTGTAGCCAAGTGCAGCGAGGGAGTGAAGATGAAGAGGTAGAAACGTAGTTGCGTGCGCGCATGCAAGGCCAGAAAGAAGAGAGGAAATGTGGAGTCACCGGAGGAACGTGCAGTGCAGCAAACGGTAACTCATAGATGAAGACTGTCCTTCTATTGATTTCCAAGCTGAAAGGCCTGCATGACGAGCTCAACAGCAGCGTGAGAAAAAAAGAAGCAAGCGAATGCCTAAACTGAAATTGAAAATTGGTTTTGGGGAAAGGAAATGGCACGGGATCTATCACATATACTGCAGGACACCTGAACCGCGCCTTAAGGGAAGGGATAAAGGAGGAAGTGAAAGAAGAAAGGAAGAAAGAGATGCCGTAGTGGAGGGCTCCGGAATAATTTCGACCACCTGGGGATCTTTAACGTGCACTGATATCGCACAGCACACGAGCGCCTTAGCATTTCGCCTCCATCGAAAGGCAGCCGCCATGGTCGGGTTCGAACACCTGAAAACGTGCGTCAAACAATCCAGAGGATATAGCGAGGCGGAAAGCCGAAGTGAAGAGTCGGAGGCAGAGTAACCTTGCTAAAAGTTATGCGGAAGCATATGTAGAGAAAGAAACGCGAAAAGTGAAAAACAAGCGGCAATTGATGAAATAGCCGGAGGAAAATGCGAAAGAGCGACGAATAAAGGTGGCTTCAGGGACCGCCGAACAGAAAAAATGACCACTCGAATCACAACGAGCAGATTAGGCGGTTTATCGCAAGAGCAAAGTTCGGGACAACAGAAAAAATATTTCCGTAGAACTTGAATTTTCGACCTTATATAGAGGTAAAGCGAAAAACTCTCTTCGAGCGAAAAAGTGCACTTAAAAAGAAACTTTCACCTTGGCACGTTACGCCCAATAGAGATGGTTTCGTTCTTTAAAAACAAAAACAAACGTTCCGAGGGTCTTGCGTGGCCTGCAGAAGGTGGGTGGACAGCTGCCGTGGGCTACACGTATGAGCGTTCGCCTCGCATGCGGGAGACACGGAGTGCGATCCGAGTGGCGCCGGGGGGTGCGCACCGGCCACACAATAGCTCCCAGCGCTCTTTTTGGCTTGATGGGCGGCTTAATTTGGTCGAAGAGCTCGAAATATGGGTCTCTTATCCTATTTTCGGTATACCAACGTGCCTTGTGTCATGGCGCTCATCGGTCTTGGGAATCATTAAAATCAAAATCTTCACGAGGGTGGGATGAAACGTTTGTGTCTCTGTATCCTTTACCGGGGTCTCCATGCTTTCTTCACGGTGCTTATTAAGCGAACAATTTATACAACTGAAAGCAGGCTGGGGCATCAGCTCGACTATGCAGGACATACAGGGCGCTGCATGAATTATTAAGTGATTTAGAGAGCATAAAAACTATTTACGTTAACTTTTTGCAAATTATTCGGAAAGAATAAAAAATTTTAGGTTAACTGTTTGCGCAGCATATGATGGAACAGTGTAAATTTAGTGATAAAAGCAAATGCACTTTGCATTTCAAGCATAGAAAGATAATAGGCGGCGCTAAGGAAAAAGGACGCGTAAAACTTCCGAAGCCTTGCGAATACAAAATTAAGACCTGGAAAATTGTGTCAGCAAGGCTCCGGTTCAAGCGTAGAAGAAGTAACCTATTTAAATTTGAAAAGGTTATTATGTTTGCACGTTTGTGCGGTCTTGGTTGTTTGGAGCACATGCTTATTGTTGATAATGAAGAAAAGACGCGCCCCTTTCGTAAATCAGCTGCTTGTCATAGTTGGTCGTCCCTTCCGCTTTCATATCCTGTGTCTTGCCCTATGCGTAGCCTAATGCGCTACTTTTTTTATGCCCATGGCCCTTAATTCTCTTCTCTAAAATAAATACTGGAGATTGGCTTCAGATAAAAGTATATAAATATAAGCACTTTTGTACTTGCAGCATGCTTATAATCAGCCTCTCGGGAATAATCTACTAAACTTTAAAACGGCTAATCCTCCAGCCGCAACCGTTTAGGCCACCCTATAAAAGGGTATAAGCAAGAGCGAATCGATATTGTGGCATTTTTTTTGTATCTTTGTCCCTTTCGGCTACAAAATTCAATTTTCAATTACTTGGCTAACTGCTAGTCAGTATAGTGAATCTGGTTGCTAACTTCAGCGAATGCACTATGTTTCACTTCAAATACTTTGTTCGTGGACGGATCGATAGAGATAAACCCTTTAATATAAGGGTCACATAACGTACACTTGTGACACATGCAGGAAACAAGAACGAGTTATAGCGTAGCTGCTCAAGCGACAATGAATCTTTACTTGTGGGCGGGGGTAGCTCTCTCCCGATGGTAGTGGTCTGTAATGCCGGGAGTAGTGCGTTTGATGACGATGCTGGTTGAAGCACAGATAATGACGGGCCAACTTCAACGAGCTTGTTCTCAACTAGAATAGTCACAATTAAGGCAGTCATGTGTCCAGTGTCAGCACCCAACTGCTGATGGAGACAAAAATACACAGCTTAGATGTGGCGACCTATAATTATGATCTTTACTTCGATCTGTGACGCGTAGGAACAGTAAGCCTAATCAAATTCTGCTTGCAGATTCTAGAGTATTGCCTTAATTCCAAGTATCATGAGCATTTCGAGCACTAAAATACAAGAAAACCACATTTGTTACACCATGAAAGTTTTCAATGTCTTACTTTATATCGACGAAATGTCGCTTCGGTAGTCCATGAAAGGAATATTGGCAGAGAAAAAGAAAATTATTTAGAGGTCAGGTCATACAATCATGAAAAAGTAATCATTAAAGAACAGAGCACTGACCATGACCTCTCGGTTGTCTGTTGCAGTCACAAGACTATTATCTAAAAACTTTATTGTAAAAAGAGGCATGAGTCTGCTGATTTTCACTTATTTCGTGCTGAATGAGTCAGACCGCATAAAGCCGGTGAACGCTGTGACAGTGTGCTGCGCGCCTCCGGAGAAGCGCTATCTCCAGAGGCATCTTTCCTATGTGGGACCCTGGAGGCGCTTGAGGAAGAGACTGTATGGAACTAGGAATCATCGGGTGTCGGGGGCCAACGGTCATTAGGAGTCCCAAAGTCGACAGCCTGGCCGTCATCTTTATTCGCACGCCGACAAGCATTCGACTGGCCAAAAGTGCTGGCGGTGATCTGCTCGAAGTAAACTGGCCCATTCAGAGAGCTGGTATTAAAAACAAAAAAACGCAGCTCCTTCCGTTCTCTCCTCCCTTCGGACTAAGAGGCCCGCATTCAGCGCGGGCATGAACACCTGCGCCGCAATAGAGAAGCCAGGCCAATTAGGCTGCCGGGACGCAACAGCAGCTGCACGCCCTCCTAGAGTAACAAAGACGCCGGCAGGAGGGGAAAAGGGCCAAGCCGATAGGAGGTCCGGGGAAGGCTGGGAATGCCGCAGATGTCGGCGCTGAGAGCAGGGCGAGGGAGACGCCCCAGCCTGTAAAGAGGGATCGCTGGAATGAAAGGGACACAAGGAAAGCGAGTCAGTGGAATGAGGAGCAAGGCTCGAACGACACCGCTGAGCAGTCGGTCCTTCGGCGCCCCATGCGCCAAAGTCATCGGGGAGATGAACCTCCGCGAGCGACCAAGGTATACTCCGCAGCCCTTCCGTTCCTCCTGACGAAGAGTCCGGCGCCAGCGCAGCTACATGTAAGCTTGGTCGCCCCAGCCTCCGCATCATGTTCTCGATAACATGTAATTCCTGAATATATCTGTTTTGTTCAAGATAAGGCCGACGGTGTCTGTTTGGCTCCGTGCCGTGTTGATCCGCGCATTGTTTTGAGCCGTCACAACGCACTTTGCTGAAATTAAGCCCAGGAAAGGAAACAAAAATCATAATAATGTTACAGTGTAGCTGAATAATAGCCATACGAGTTGCAGCGTGAGTTGATAATGCCGAAATGGTAATGCGGTACAAGTAAAGCTGAAATTTTGCTGAGTATGTTCACATTCAATGTGCATTAAAAGTGCACCATAGTGACGACGGAAAACAGACCAGACGCAGACATGTGCTATCGACCTCTACTTCGTCGAGTCTTTATAGCGCTGTTGAAGCACAATGAATACGGTACAAATTTGAAACTGAGCCTATTGAAGCTCTTATAATTTTGCGAGAACCTATCTATGCCCTTTATACCAAAAACTTGCGGTGTTAAACGTGCATCGCGTTATTTACCCTCTGTAGGAACGCTTCGTACTGACTTACGTTTCGTAACCTTAGGCGATCATGCTGGCGGTACTCCTACGTGCTTAAATATCTCGTTTGTAGGTTACAAAGGCGTTCTTGATAATGATGGTCAGCAGCAGCATTTGTTGAACGTTCCTTTGATATCGACTGCACTGCGTAAAGTCATAGCAAAACAGCGAGTGAAATATTCAGATCCGCGCGTCAAAATGGTGGCTACATCTCGAATTGCAGTGTGACGAGACTTTTGCGTCGCCAGAGCGCGCGCGTCCCTTGCACAACGCGCCGCTCTGCGCCGTCACGGCGATTCTTGTGTGGTCGGGCGCGCACTACTCACTGTCTAC
>JARKHS020013258.1:0-13899 GCA_030143305.2 Amblyomma americanum | reverse complement strand
CTTGGGCAGATTTGAGTTTTTAATACAGGACCAATTCCTGATTCAGGCTGGCATCAAGGCACACATAGACACCTTTGGAAAAATATTCTTTAGTAATGAGTGCTTCACTACATAACATCTTTTAATCTAGGACAGGCTTGGCTTTGTGGCTTAATCCCTCAGGGCTGAGATGAATGCAGCTTCTCCTAACACTTTTGGGACTGTATGAGATTTGTGCACGTTTCTGGAGAACAACAGAAGCCAAGTTCCGTGCTTTGAGATTGTCCAGCAAGGCATGCATGATGTCACTCTTCTGTTTATGCATGATGTTACTCTTTTGCATGATGTCACTCTTTCTGCATCTCTGAAGACCATCTCTCAAAGGTACGCTCGTGATGAAAAAATAGCGCAAAAGGAACACGAAGGATGGGCAGGACGATGCAGACAAGTGCTTGTCTGCGTCCTTCTGTTTGTCCTTTGTGTTCCCCTCGCATTATTTATCATCATGAACGTACACCAACTTGCCCAAATTTCGGTTCTGTCAAAAGTATACTACATAAGGAGAGGGGTTGGGGGTGGTATTAAATCAGCAGTCTACAAAGAGCAACACAATAGTATGTATCACGTCTATAATTATTTACAGTACTCTCCAATACTTGCATGCAGTAAGGACAGAGAAAATACGTAACACTGAATTTCGTCATAACATATGACGGTGAAGTTCAAGAACTGTAAAATGAGGCACCATCTGTACTTTCAAAACTTTGACAATGATGACATCACTGGTGGGGGTGAAGGGCTCTATGTTGCTCAGTGTGGATCAGGTAGAGTTATAGGTAAATATATTAATTAAATTAATTAATTATATTAATTGGTTTACTTAATTGCAAAGTCTTGGCTTCAAGCAGAGGGTCATTAGAAGATAGACAAACAGTAATAAACAAGTAAGGCACAGCACCTAAGCAAGTTCAAATCTGTACAGTTTTCAAGTTCAAATCTGACTGCAAGAAGTTGCAACACATTGTTTCAGTCATACATACACAGTCATACTGTGCGAAAAAAACCCCGAAAAATGTAAATGTTATACATGTGTGCCCTAGCTTTGGCCTGTTGAAAGAAAAGTGGCAGAGTGCAGACGGGTATAGATTCTGCAGGGAGTTGCACAAATGACATTCTTTTCACAACTAAATCGGGCTAGGTGTAGGTGTGAACATGACTGCTTGTAGCTTTGTTTATATTCATTTTCACAGCTTCCATAAACCTGTTATATGGCACGCTTTTGATACTGTGCTTGAAAGCTAATATCCCACATGAAAATGTAGATATTGATCCCAGCTGGAAAAGTGCTTGTACTTTTAGCTGGAGCTGCTTGAAGTATGTATATATTTGCTGTAATTCAAATGATCCACTCTAGTGCTCGCATAGAGGCAAGGCCTCAGGGTGTTTCTTGAAAATTTTGAAGCTTCGGGTTGGATGATACAGGCACTAGTCACCAACAGGCACCCTGAGATGAAAAGAAGGAAAAACTTCTTTATTTACACATTGTTGTATCAGACATATTCAGCAGAGGGATCCCAATTTCAGGAAATTGTTGGCTGGGACTGCCCTCGTGGCCCGGTCGACCAGCCACTTGAGGTCGTGAGGGTCAGATTCGGACCAGGCAGCCTCCCACTGGTCCATGAATGGGTTGGGGATGAAGGGGATATTGGGGTTGTTTTGGCAAGCCCATACCATGTGGTAAGATGTGGCTAGGTTCTCCTCATAATGAAGGCATTCTGTTGTGAAGCCAGTGGGATACCACTTATTATAGAGTTGTGGCGTGATCAGTGTGTGTGTTTGTAGTCTACGGAGTGTGTTTTCTTCGTGCTTGGTGAAGTGTTTGGGAGGAATGAGGAATAGCCATCACCATAACAAACACCAACAAGGCAGCAATGCAGAAAATCAACAACACCCTCAGATGAAATCTTTTGTGAGGAAGGAACACCGAGAAAACCAGCACTTCTTTGATTTGTGATATGATATTCAAGGCAACAATAATACCACTTTACATCATCGAATTTAAACATAAAAAATTGCAGTGTAGTGAATTGTTTGTTGCCTCTTGCATTTCCTCGTAAGCAGTCATGGAGGGGTTTCTTTAAATGCTTTTAGAATAGATGGTGCAAAGTACTAATGGCTACAAAAACCATGCGATGCTAGAAAAGCTGTTTAAAAACTAATCACCATGTGATCCTTGTCATAGGATGTCACCGTTCATTTTTTGGATCATGTATGCCCCCTGGTAATAAGTGATTTTGGGAGTAGCTAAATGATTTCTAACATATTTAATCATTGACGAAAATTTTGAAGTGCATGTTTTCTATTATATTTGCCTGTACACATCAAGGAAAGAATACTTTTGCTGGAAAGAACTCTGGGGCAAGCCTTTTTTGGCATGGCCGAAAAGCAGTAATGATCATGGATATACTTCCAATCAACCACTGGATATCCAGCCGATGTTTGGTGTACGTCCTGCACCAGATATACGAATATCTGTGGGAGATCTGCCGATCTCCAACGGATCTATTGAGGGCAGTGGAAAGTCATGCCCTTCATTCTTTCGTGAAGCAAGCCATGATGACTGACCGCAGCCAATTATATCCAGCAGGTCCCATGGGCTTATATAAAAGCCCATGGCATCTCTCCACTGCACAGTGCATAAAAAGAAGTGCTGAATGTGTGAGGGGAGGAAACTAGCACTACGGTTCAAACTTACCTGCAGGCTGCTGCTGTACAGTGAAAATGAAAATTGGCTTTTGGGGAAAGGAAATGGCGAGTATCTGTCTCACATCTTAGCAGACACCTGAACTGGGCTGTAAGGAAAGGGATAAAGGAGGGAGTGAAAGAAGAAAGGAAGAAAGGTGCCATAGTGTAGGGCTCCGGAATAATTTTGACCACATGGGAATGTTTAACGTGTACTGACATCGCATAGCACAGGAGCGCCTTTGCATTTCGCCTCCATCGCTGTACAGTGCAAGTACAATATAGTTGCTAGCATGTTTATTAGTCACATTCACACTGCATGGACAAGGAAACAAAATGTGAGAAACCAACTTATCCCGCACACTTGCAACTTACCGTTAGGTGTCATGATGCAGAAAAACATAGCCTTTGTCAAACTACCCTGCCTGCAAGGTTCACTGCCGAATCGCAAAGCAGTGCACTGACAATATATTTTAAGATCCACAACTCCTTGGGGGTACAGAAGTTGTCTGCTAACAATCCAGGGATATGTAGCTCTGGAGGTGCCATATGGGCCCGCTTCCTGGCTCAGCGTTGAACCCTGTGGGCATGGACACATCTGACAAAGTTGTGCTAATGTGCTGCATGTGCGTGGCAAAGAGAAATAAGTGAAGAATGTGCAAGTGAAGCTAAACACTTCAACTTTCGTGTTTACTTCTACTGCACAGTGCAAAGTACTGTGCAGTAGGAGATTGGAGACGTCCACTCTGCAAGCCTAATAGTCTGTAAGCTGTGAGAGTAGACAATATTACATTATAATTCCAACTTACCTGTTGTTTTCATGACATGGCATAATTTAGATGTGAATACACTCCACAAGTTGGCCACATACAGTCTGCAAAGGAAGTAGAGAAATAAGAAAAGTCATAAACCACTGCAAAACACACATCATCCTGAAACTGCGCATTTCACACTTTTTCTGTTTAATCACAGCAATGAAGCCTCGTACCATTGCTTTAAGATTCACACCATGCAACTATACTCAGTCTCAGAACTTTTTCGCAGTGGAGTGTAAGTGACAGGTACAAAAAGGTGCTGGCTTCTGGAGCTTTGCGGCAGGCTCACAAATGCGAGCAAATATGTTTTTGGAAGCTGTTGCCTTGAGCTTGTAGCTTCCACTCCAGTGCAAGCAAGTTGTGCAGCAGAGTGTAATTCTGTAACAACGCTTCACTCATTCAACAATAACTTCCTGCATGTCCTCTGGATAGGCAACATTAATGAAAAACAAGCGTGTGCCCACTTGCATGTGCCCATCATTCTGCTTCATGGACCAGTGGCTACAAATCTCGGCATGCACCCATGGTGATATGTGGTTACGGCTTCAGCCAGTTGCCTGCGTTGTGGTATTTGGGCAAGAATATGTTGCGTATAACCTTTACTGTTCAAACATTCTGCAGTTACACTGGAACATTGTTCACCTAGCACAGTGCTGCAAGCACAACTGACTGATTGAACATCATTCTTGTAGTGCACTATTTGGCTGGAATAAAATGTGAACACTGCCTTTGAAATGTCTTTCACCCTTTTACATTCAGCTATAGTTGGCAATCAGAGCAATTCATGTGCATCAGTAAAAAGGGCATGGGAGGTGTACATTCATCTACTGACTACAAATCAATGTCATGCTACACACTAGGTGTAATGGACGTATTTGTACTCTAATTCAGCCTAGCAATGGCAATAATTGCATCTTTCCCCCATTTTTATTGCATGTAGCCTGTCATCTGCAACACGACTATAATAAAAGACAAAGCAGAGAGCAGGAAGATATGTAGCCTTTTCCTTTACCAGTGCCAACCACAGGGCAGACTGTGTGAGCAACAGTCTCTCAGAACATTATCTTATCAATGTGACTAGCACTGCCTCTGCGCTCCAATGTGTCTCAGTTATGGCTTCACGAACTCTGCCTAAATAATGGCAGTTTTAATAAAATCAGCTCTTTTTCCTAGTGGTGCACATGATTCAGTCTTGATCATTTAGGTGTTCTTTATTCGAATGAAACCATGATCTTTTAGGCATCAAAGAACTTAGTAGCAAGTTGCACACTTTTCATGCTTTTATTGTGTAATATATCATGTCATGCTGGGAGTGCACATTGACTCGCAAGAATACTGAGCAATATACTCCTGGAGGACAAAAAGTTGGGCGAGTTGGTTCGATTCCGTATTTCAACAGTGTGAAAAACGGAGACAAAAGAAAACGAAGCGAGGCGAAAATGAGCTCTTGTTCTGCAGTGACGAGACTGCAGACGGTGTCAACACGATTTGAAAGGCACGCGGATACTATGCTGAAATCGCAACCAAAAAGTTTCACGTGAGGTAGTTGTAGCTTTTTCTACCCTTGAAGACAGCGAAAAGTGTGTGTCAAAAGCTTCAGTGGCCGTACACAAAAGTGAGATTGCGATCGTACAGTCTGCGATTTCTAGGCCTGATTGAATATGATGGTGCATTGCGCCATATTCGTCTTGTGTTTTTGTTTCTTGTTTTTAGGGGCAGGTGCAGGCGCAAACTTGTCATGCCGGTATCAGTTGAAACTTTTTATTGTCATTTTTAACTTCCCGTAGTGTTTTAAGTCATTGTTCTAGTTTTCTGCAGCCTACAAATGTTGTCTATTTGTATTCAGTTATTAGGCAGCGCTGTGTTTCTCTCGCCTCGTTTTCTTGTCTCAGTTTTCACGCTGTTGAAATATGGGATACTGAGCACACAGTTTGTAAACAAACTCTTGACTCTGGCACAACCTTCACAAAAGAAAGCAGCTGTAGCATAATAGCGCTGCGCTGCCACAGAACATTAAAATCGTGAGCCCTTTGTTTGACTATGGACACGGTGAAAAATGGAAAAAAAAAAGGCCAACTGAGACCAACAGCAAGAAAAAGTTCCTGCCTGTATGATCATGTGTTGTCAACACACACATCAATTTATTGCAACCATTAACTGGCAACTAAATACACACAAAACAACTCCGAGCATATTCTGTCTCAACATTTTTCATACTTGATGTCTCAATGGCCTCATTAGGCTATTATAGCGCTTATGTCCTGCTTCTTTTTTCATATCCTTCTTCCATGCATCTGCATGAAAACGGCAGGCTTTGTTTATTCATTAATACGCTGCTGCCTGTTCGTTCGGTGATCCCAAAAGGCCTCATTGGACCATTTTTGTGCTGTATAGAAGCAAAATAGATTTGATCATAGTTAATCGATTTTATCTCTGCAACTTAGTTACTAACAAAAAGCTGAAGTTCGATTGAGCTGCTGACCGCATGCAAAGAAACAGCGTATTTACAAATGCTCTTTTTGATAAAATTTCAATGTTTTAAACTGTTGGGAGTGCGACTCGATATGTGAGCAACTGATCGCATATCACTATACTGCTGCCATACATTTAGGACCATACCACAGCCAATCTTAGATTCTTAGCGCAAGTGCCGACAACGTCGCACACCGACCACTGATGGTCGGAGGGCTGTTACACGTTCGCTATGTTTTGGTTTTAGATATTATGGGGTTTAACGTCCCAAAGCGACTCGGGCTGTGAGGGACGCCGTAGAGGAGGGCTCGGATACTTTCTACCACGTAGGCTTTTAACGTGCTGACACCGCACAGTACACGCACCTCTAGCATTTCGCCTCCATCGAAATACGACCGCCGCGGCCGCTATATTCGTTATGCGTTAAATAACTCCTGGAAGAAGTTTGCCGAGTCAACCTGCGGACGAGGAAGCTAGCTCTTCCATATGGCCCCTTCGTCGAACCTACCTCGATCGGCACGATAGAGTACATAAGATGGGCATTCTTGACGGTTGAGCGTTATCTCTCAGTAAAATGTAGGTTTTGGTCGACCAAAGCTCTTTCATAACGATTGTAGCGGCTAGCACTGCTAGTTTACTGTGAACTAAAATGAGCGTGTTCAACCATTCAACGTTCGCGCCCAAGCAAAGCGCCGCACTGCGGCAGTGCGAATTATTCCCGACATTAGCTCAAGTACTGAAACAAAGCCGCCTCGTACTTTCGACATTTCTCTATTTCGAAAGTATAACCATCGTATTAAATTACTACCCATTCGCCTCTGCAAAGAAAACTTACCATAAAAATATTATGCGGCATCATTGCCAAGCACAACAGAAACCGAAAGTATTTGTAGTCTCTTCTCTAGCCGACTGATGGCGACACTCTTCTGCGCTCTTCGTTTCGGTTGCTTTGACCCCGTTTCGCGTTGTGGTCGGTCAGCTGTGTTTCTCAACTAAAAATAGCGTGGCATTCAATGCATCAGTTGAATTCATGCTGCAGTTTTTGACTGACTGAACATGGCCATCCAGGCATGCTACTTGCATTCAACAAGCCCACAGCGAATCAGCGTTAGGATACGCAGCACATCGTAAGGTACTACATTGCTGCGTAGTTTTGACGCCCTCGCTTCGCTTGCTTTTTGCCTTTCCTGCAACAGTACCCATCACAGTTACACATTTCTGTGGAATGACACGCGGGGCTTCTTGCGTGATCTGCTTTGCACATGTTCTGCAGCTGGCATGTGGCAGGGCTCGAAGTCGTGTGAATGGCCGTACCTGTCGCACCATGTCCCTGCTTTCATGTAGTATGCAGCAGAAGTATGCCTGAGATCAAAATTCCCTTGCTTCCCCGTTACTGGTTGTTGCACCGCAGGGTGTCTTGCTTTTCTGTTCACTGCGCAAAAATGCAATAAACGAAAATGTGCCACAGCTGTCGCCGTTGTTAAGCTGTCGTTGTTAACTGTGGTTGTTAAGCTCATGAAATGCATGCAAGTTCCTCGTACTGTGGTTTAAACTTATGCACGTGTTTTCTTCCGATGAAAGTCTGTTTAAAACACACAGTTAACTCCCGATTTCTCGCAAGACTTTCCGTCCTCTCGCTGTGCTAAAAAAAAAAAAAAGCTGGGATGCGCGCACGTCGCTGGCGTGCTGCCTGCAACTGCATGCAAGTTATCGTACATGGCACCACAAATAAGTGCTTCCCGGCAAATTCATAGCGGGCAAAGGTGTAACGGTCAACTTTAATGATCTTTTGTTTTCACTTACCTGGACTAAAAGTGCAGCTTTCTCTTCGCGAAACGATACAAAAAGGTCACTGGCGGAAAATTCGCTGTTTCCTCATTAACCCGCGTTTTGGATGGAAGCCGCACGCAAAAGACACTATTATGTTCTATGCGATATCAGTGAAAAAAAAAAACCCTGGTACCCCGGGTGGCTGAAAGTAATCGGGAGCTCTGCGCTCCTACACTCCGGCGTTTCTCTCCTTCTTTCACGCCCTCCTTCGCCGGAGTACCCGGGTTCGAACCCGGCCGCGGCGCCCAAACGCGAAAGGCGCCCATGTTGCCCGTGTGCTGATGTCCGTGCACGTTAAAGATGATTTCTCTCTCTCCCTTCATTTCCACCTTCCCCACTTCCCGCATTGCACGGTTGAGGTGTCCACAGAGAAGTGAGACTGATATTGTGACCTTTCCTTTCTTCAAAAACTATTTTTCTAATTTTCCCCTCATGACGCGGATGGCCCGCCGCGGTGGCTCAGTGGTTATGGCACTCGGCTGCTGACCCGAAAGGCGCGGGTTCGATTCCGGCCGCAGCGTTCCAATTTCGATGGAGGCGAAATTCTAGAGGCCCGTGTACTGTGCGACGTCAGCGCACGTTAAAGAATTCCAGGTGGTCGAAATTTCCGCAGCCCTCCAATACGGCGTCTCTCATAGCCTGAGTCGTTTTGGGGCGTTAAACACCCTAAATCGATCAAAATCAAATCGCTGCTGTGAACCGTTTGTCAAGAAGTGCGTCCGAAGTGCGAATGAACTTTTCATTTTTTACATCATGCACGGCACTACCACTCGTGATTGTTCTCGGCCTGTTTTAACCGTACCTGGAATTCGCTATCAAAAGGTAACGGTAAGCCGTGGGCCTTAACCAAGTTTGTTCTCTCTGCCGACTTCGTTATGAAATCCCCCTTTGCGGATGTTGACTAGATATTATTGCTGGCTAGGAAAGCTGGCCCCGATAAGTGGTCCACATCGGCGCGCTGACACCTTCTACCTATTACTGCGGCCAGGAAACTTGGTTGAAAATGATCGGAATTTTCACTGAGTTCTCCAAACATCCCGCAGAAAATGAGCATCTGTAACCCGGGTTCGAACCCGACCGCGGCGGCTGCGTTTTTATGGAGGCGAAACGCTAAGGCGCCCGTGTGCTGTGCGATGTCAGTGCACGCCCCAGGTGGTCGAAATTATTCCGGAGCCCTCCACTACGGCACTCCTTTCTTCCTTCACTCCCTCCTTTATCCCTTCCATTACAGCGCGGTTCAGGTGTCCAACGATATACGTGACAGATACTGCGCCATTTCCTTTCCGAAAAAAAAACATTTATTAATTGGTACGCGGGTTCGATACGATTTTGAAGCATAGTTGTATGCCTAAAGAAAATTAGAATTGTCTTTATAACTGTATAGAGTATATAATCGCCGACGTTTAAGCAGACCCCTTGCAGCTTCGGTTTCGGATTTTTTTTTTTTTTGGAGTGCAGCGTTTTTCATGAATTACGTGACCAGTCGCTCGAGCGCGAATGTGCAAAATGCTGCATTTTTATACTTATTATAGCAACATGCGACTGTTTCCCTTTAGTAACTAAGCTAACCGAGGTACAGTTCTGAGAAACATGCGCAATATCGGTGCAGCTTCCACTTAACGGGACCGCACTGACCGGCGAGACAGAAATGATGCCGCATATGTAATGGCCAAAGTTTTTATTTGCAGGCTTTCGACAACGAACTATCGGAGTAGTGGCTGAGCGCAATGCGACTGTCGCTGTATCAGATTGAATCGAGGCACTAATTCGTTCCCTATTCAGTTCTGAGACGGCAGCATTCAAATCTAATGCCGTGCCGAGAACGTTTACACCGTAGAAAACGCCTATTCTTGCGCCGACATTTCTAAGCGTTGTCCACGCAGTACTGCTGCGCGCGTTTTCTTTTAATGTGTTTTAGTATGCTGTGTACATGTATAAACGCACCCGGTCAGCAAAAAGCCAAAAGCGCCGCTCTGTATATACGATCCCTCTGCGAGCTCACCCTACGCTGGTAAAAAAAAAAAAAAAAATCTTTGCGGGTGCAAAATAAAATACACACGAGGCTTGTCTCAGTATATTTCGGATATCGCCACCATCGGGACGTTACAATCCGTACAAGTAGTGTATACGCTATATGTATTCAGAAAGCCGGATCTATATCACTCATTTGGCCGCAGCGGTCTTCTTCGGATAACGTCCTTGTCCAGTACACCAAACATCGATATTCTGAAACGCTTTGGCGTTGTTAGGGCTTGTGCGCTCGACTGATAATTGGCAAAAAACAATTAAATAATAGCTGTGTTTAGACCATTAGGCACGGAAATTACTGGAATCATTACAAGGCGCACAGAAAATTTCAGTCGGCAACGTTATGCACCTTCAGTAGGCGCTACGTACCGTCTGAAATATTCCAAACAGAACGATGAAGAAGTTGTTTGCATGTTCACAACTGCACAACACGTCATACACGTTGCAACACGCCGCCGTCTCCCTACTGCCTGCGTTGCCAGGTACAAACTCCCGTTTCATCGCCAGGTTTAACTAGCGCGCAGCTTGGCAGCTGGCAACCGCCAATAGTTAGTTGGATCATGGCGGGGTTCATTCATTGTCCATTCGAATGCGTGGGCTGGAGGCACAGCTCTCCCTCGAGTCAGTATATTAACTATAAATGATTGTCGTAGAGTTAATTATTATCACAGGCACGGTTGGCTTCACCAACAGCTCATGTTTGCAACGTTAACTCTAATTGAAAATGAAAATTTGTTTTTAGTGCGCTTGTACTGAGGCTTCCAATCTTGAAATGAAAAAAAAAATTGTCTGAGGTCTGAAGCCAGCGAGACCTGCAGAAATAAAATAAATATGGCCGCAATTGCGCACCGCTTGGGTTTCGAACCCGCGGCGGCGCGAACAGATTAGTTTCGCTGGCTATACTGCGCGAGAACAATATATGCTATCGCCGCGCTTTTTGTTTTTTCTTTATTTCCGATCACCCCTCGTGTTTAACTGTAACTCTCTCGCGCTGTGCATTGCATGCCGTCTTCATCACCTTCCACCCGTGCGCAATGGATCCAGGACGCACCGCTAGCGCAGTTTGTGAAGCCAACCGTACCTGTCACAATAATCCAACTCTGCGACAATCATTCATAGTTAATATACTGACTCGAGGGAGAGCTGTGTCTTCAGCCCGCGCATTCAAACGGACAATGAATGAACTCGGCTGTGATCCAACTAACTGCTGGCGGTTGCCAGCTGCCAAGCCGCTTGCTAAACCCGGTGATGAAACGTGAGTTTGAACCTGGCAACGCAGGCAGTTGGGAGACGGCGGCCTGTTGCAACGTGCATGGCGTGTTGTGCAGTTGTGAACATGTAAACAACTACTTCAGCGTTGCGTTTGGAATATTTCAGACGGTACGTAGCGCCTACTGAAGGTGCGTATCCACTCTTACGTTGTCGGCTGACATTTTCTCCGCGCCGGTCTCAAAATTTTATAATGCGCTACCACTAATTAGGTCCCCATCACCGATTTCTTCTATCTTTGCCCGAAGCCTGGCTTTGAGACTCTAGCTTCGAACCGAAAGTGAAATGAAACGCGACGTGCTAGCGCACATATGCTTCGCATTTGGTCAATTCAGCTAAATCTGCTGTAATTTTTGAGCAAATGAAAGGCGCAGTAACTCTCTCACTTCGCGTCGGGTACCTCAGTCGCGCCGTAAGGCAAGGGAGGAAGGTGGGAGTTAAAGAAGAAAGCAAGAAAGAGGTGCCATAGTGGAGGGCTCCGGAATAATTTAGACCACCTGGGGGATCTTTAACGTGCACTGACATCGCACAGCACACGGGAGCCTTTGCGTTTCGTCTCCATTGAAGGCGAAACGCTAAACGCGCCCGTGTGCTGTGCGATGTTAGTGCACGTTAAAGATCCGATCCCCAAATGAAACAACGGTACGAAACGAACACGTTAGGCGTTTTATGAGGAAATGTGCCAACCTTTCAGGACGGTCTTTGTGTCTGTAGTTGTGAGCAAATTCGACAAATGCAGGTTTACAATTTTTTTGTAATGTATGTTTAAGTAGCCCTGAAGCGCGCATGTCGACTCTGCGCTTCGTGGGACCACCTCACGCCATTTATGAGGCCTATTTCGTCGCGACGGCTTTCGGTTCGTCACAAATGAAATGCCCCTATTCGCCGGCTGCAATGTGCAAGAGGAAAGCAGACTGCGCTCAAGAGCGTGTTCCGAGAAAAGATTTCCTAACGCTAACAAAATGAATGTCAGCGCTATAACTGGTTGTGTGGAATGTTTAACCGAATGCGCAAGCGTCGCACGGCATCGAGGGAGTGCGCCTTGGCGTTGTGTGAACCCGCGCGTTTGTGAGCCACGTCGCGTTCTGCATGGTTGCGCACGCTTTTGCAGTGATCCATGGTGTCGAATGTGCGCCCCCTTTGTTTGATCCGCCGCGGCTTTCTCAGCTCGTGCGCCTGGATTAAGGCGGGATCCGTTCAAGCAACGCTGTTCCTCAATCAATAAGTCTGCCTTGTTTTTTTAATGAGCCAACGAAACGAGCACTCGCTAACTCCAAAGGTCGCTGCCCCACGTGTTATGATTTACCGTTTGTGGTTATGGCCATGATAGTTCACCCCTCTAGCAGCGCTGCACCGTACTTCGATGTGATGTTTTGTCGTCGTGTTGTTATTTCCCTGCGCTCTTCTGTCGTCGTGCTGTTTTTTCGCCATGCTGTTTGTTACTTGTGCTGTTTTGTCGCTGTGCCGTTTTTTCCCTGTGCTGTTTTGCCGCTGTACTCTTTTTTTGTGCGCTGTTTTGACGCATCCTGTTTTGACGTGTGCTGTTCTTTCGCGTCCCCGGATGACACTTGTTCGTAGTAATAAAATATTCATTAGCAGTTGTATAATCAAAGTAATAAAAATGTAACTTGGCACAAATATGCGCGGAAGCAGATGTTTAAAAACCTCTAAAAGTTGCAAAAAAGAAAACATTTCACAATTTATTTATTCACACATTTGCCCCCTTTTTTTTCTGACAAATGTCTTATAACGAAGCGCTGCAATTAGCAGTGCGTAAATGCACATTTATGCTACAAAAGTAGAACTAGATTTACGAGAATACAGCTGTGAGGCATATGACGTGCCGATGGTGGCGCCGTGACGTTCTTCATGTTGCTCCGCCTCTGCTGCGCCGCACTTGGGATATCTCCCCGTCGCGCTCTCCTCCCGCTTTTTCCCTCCTCTCCTGCTCCGCACCTGTCATGATACGCGCCGTGGTGGCTCAGTGGTTATGGAGCTCGGCTGCTGAGTCCTAGGACGCGGGTTCGATGCAGGCCGCGGCGGTCGCGTTTCGATGGAGAAAAGGCGCCCGTGTGCTGTGCGATGTCGGTGCGCGTGAACGGTGGTGGTGGTGGTGGTAGTGGTAGTGGTTGTTTATTAAAATAATAGTAAAAAGGAAGGAAAAGATTTTTGCTAGTCCCGGCATCTGCCATCGATACTGAAGCACCTGAGCTGGGGCAGTGGAAATAAAGGCTAGCAGGAGAATGGAGAAATGAAATGAAAAAGGTGAGGGGACAGGAAGAGGGGATAGGGGGAGAAGTAATATGTACAAACTATTTACACAATAAGAAATGTGTCCAGGATGTGCGCGTGATTAGTTCATTTTAGAGGAATTAAATCACACACGCGCACAGCACTGTGTTGGCTACAACTGGAGTGGGGCGTCCAGTTATTAATCGTTCAAGGTAGAACTCGCGGAGCGTTCGGTTACTGCGTGTAACTACCTGACGGAGAACAGACGGGACGTCAAGCCCGTGTGTTCGAAGAATGCACAGAGGCTCACCAATGTTCGCTCACGAGTGCGCGCACTGCCCTGCGGCCACAATAGCGTCTTGATTGAGTCTGGTAGTATGCCCTGCTCCCTATAGGCCGCGAACATATCGCGACGAGCATCGGCGAACGCGGCACAGTGAAGGAGCAGGTGTTCTAGTGTTTCCACTGCACCGCATCCGTCACACACATCACTCGTCGCGATTCCGTGACGCACCCGTCGTTCCCCGGACCC
>JARKHS020013256.1:0-39000 GCA_030143305.2 Amblyomma americanum | reverse complement strand
GAATGTCACAATGTGCACGAATTACGCGTATTGAGCACTCAACTGCGGCTTCTACATTCACAATGCATATTGTGTATGGTCAAGCCGCAGAGCAAGCGTGGAGAGATGAAAAGGCGCTTGGAAACAAATCAGTTCTCTTCTTGCCGCACGGCTAGCGGGATCAATTTCTCAATACAGAGGAAAGATGATATACTGCGCGCTACTATACACAACACTACAAACATCGAGACAAAGGAACAGATGAGTACATACCAGTACGTACACGCGGCGCCTCGGATGTGCTTGTCTGTTTCTTTGTCTCGTCGTTTGTAGTGTTTTGTAGTAGCGCGCAGTATATGACGATGCAGAACCAACTGGCCCCTGTTTTAGCTTGCTAACAGAGGTAACGTAGTTACAGCCCCAGTCGAATGTGACTACTGCAGCTTACTGCCCGTCTGAAAAGAGTTTTACCGGACAGTACGCATAAAAGCTGAGGGCGATATACTTGGGGCCGGCAGAAACATATCACTTCGAGAATGGCATGACTTGCTTCAGCCACAAGACCAGCGTTTCACAATAGTCTTTTGCGCCACAGGACGCTATCAGCGCTTGCACTCCTTGAGGTGATTGCGTATACGCATAATAGCCGCAAGAGCTTTTCTAAAATTGCCGCCGCGCTTTGAGCGATAAGACTGTCGTCGTTGGCCGAACGCATCGCTCTGGACTTCCCAAGCGAAGCGTTCTGCCAACGGTGTTTGGGGGGGAGGGGGGTCGGGGGGGGGGGGGGGGAAGAAGCATCGCATCTCCGACGCGATAATCATAAATTATCTTGCTCAAGCAAGGGCGCGTGCAAATCCGCGACGCCTGCAGATACGTATCGAGTGCATCGCGCGCGGTGCACCACACCTCATGACGCAGGCCCGAGCCCACGCAACGAGGAGTTATTACTGCGCATTAGATTGCTCTCTCGAGGTTCTCTCTTCATCCCCCAGTGTCCTCTCCCTTTACCTTTTCTTCTTTTTTATTTATTCATGTCTCTCTCTCTATCCCGAAAACGCGCCCTTTTTGTGAAATCGCGGCCCTTTACGACGCGGCGCAGGAGGCAATCGCCATTGACGTCAAATGGAGACCGTCGCGACCTCTAGCGGCGGCCGCGGAAGCCATTAGCCAGATTAGGTTCTTCTCCATCCGCCTGAGTTGGTGCAGCGGCGAAGCCGCGTTATGCGAGCGCTCGCGCGCCGCTCGGCGTTCGCAGCAGCTCCCGCATGCGCGGCGGTGTTGCAGATTGCGTCATAATTGCTCCCGACTTTCAAGAAATGACTTTGTCCGCCCCCCCCCCCCCCTAAACTCCTCCGCCGCCGTTATAAATTTTGCGTTGTGAATCGTGCCACCCTTGCACGCGACGTTGGCTCCGGCACCCTGCAGGCAGCTAGCCGAAAAGGCGCGCTATAGGGCGGCGTTGTAGCCCGTACCCCACCAGCACTACTAACACTGCACGCAGAGTGAGTGGATAGAGTGAGAGAGGGTGCGTGAAAGTGGGACGACCGGGAAGGGCGGAGGCCGTCATCTCCGGCTCCTAGCCTCCTCGATCAAAGTTCGGACTCCTGATTTGTCGCCTAATTGCTTGTGACAGAGGAGGTGGCCTGTGCGCCTCATGCAATCCCGTTATTAAAAACAGAGGGGAAAGGAAAAAAATAAAGGTAGTAACGATAGTATTATGGAGCCTGAGGCGGCCGCGCCGTTACACTGTTGTCTTTTTTTTTTCTCGGCTGACTGATACCTAGTTACCCAATTGCCGCGTTAGTGTGGAGAAAGCCGGTCAGATTTTTGGGCTGTGCGTGGGATTTTTCTTAAGCGTCGAGATCCGCGGCTGGCTCTTATTGGTGCTGCTGCGACGCAAATGAGCACACTCATGTACTGGGATGATGAGCTTACCCCTAAGTGTACATGCGTAATGAATCGAGCTAGCGGCAGACTTGTCGAAATGTCACTGCATACCTGTTTGACGCCTCTGCGCCAAGTTTTATGTGCGCCTGAACAACAAACAGGCATGCAGTTGTTTCCGCACCGTAAGGTCGCGCAGACTTGAGTGTTTGGCACGTCCTGCTCATGTGAAATACGAGAACACACAATTTATATCAGTTTATTCAAGTTACTTCTATCTCGACAGCACCCCAACATTTACAATGGCAAAAGAAACACAGGAATCTGTGTCAGTCGATAGTCGGTATACAGCCAGCACAATCTGGCGGTGCACACAGCCGCATAAAGTTTTTCACCACCACCACCCTTTCCAGTAGCGACAGCCGGAAGGGTTCTGGAGCTGATGTAATCTGAGGCGCATGAACCTGCGTGAGCCCATGCACAGTCATGAATCATAATAGGCGTGAATCTGCCATATCGCAACGTTTCATCAAGGCTCCAACCGCTCACCGTCTGTGATACACAGCCGTTTTCGGCACGAACGCTTTGTAGTCAATATCGAATATATGGTGATTACTATGAAAGGACCGCTACTAAGCAATATGAGAGAATGGTCATGAAAAACTCTCATCCGCCTTAGGGCCGCCGCGGTGGCTCAGTGGTTATGGCGCTCGGCTGCTGACCCGGAAGACGCGGGTTCTATCCCGGTCGCGGAGGTCGAATTTCGATGGAGGCGAAATTCTAGAGGCCATTGTGCAGTGCGATGTCAGTGCACGTTAAAGAACCCCAGGTGGTCAAAAATTCCGGAGCCCTTCACTACGGCGTCCCTCATAGCCTGAGTCGCTTTGGGACGTTAAACCCTCAAAAATAAAATCATCCGCCTTCAACCACACCGAAGCACACGGTCGGTGTCTCAGCTCTTCAGAGGGCGGCAGCTGCTGACGACTCATGAGCGCTGACTGCGGGACGACGCGCGATCCCGTGTTACCTTTCGTGAGGATTTCACTGTACAGACTTCTGCCGATATATTTGCTGGTCTTGAGGACGGTAGCGAGCGATAAAATTTTACTGGCGAGAACATCTGTCCTGTGCATTGTTCACAAGGGTGCTCTGGACTCTCAAGAAATGACTTTGTCAGCACTCCTCTCGCCCCTCAACATCCTCCGCCGCCACGGTTATAAATTTTGCGTTGCGAAGCATGCCTCCCCTCTATGCGGCTTTCGATCCTGGACCCGAGAGACCGCTAGCCGAAAAGGCATGCATAGAACACCATGAGTTCGTTTACTGCAGAATTCTCGCTGCGTTTAACAGTGGTAAACGTCGAGTCCCCCCCCCCCCTCTCTCTTTAGCACAGATAGGTGTGTGTCCTTGCCCTATAATGCGTGCTGATTTGTGGTTTCCTTTTTGCTGCGCACATGCTGCTGGTAGACAGAAAAGATAGGGAGTAACCGGAGAGGCACCAACAAATCACCCTTCGAGCTTGCATTTCTTTGCATTTCGCGACCTCTGAACGGTCATAACATGTCTATGGGAGTGCGCGTAATCATCAGTACGCGTGTTCGTCTGTCCGGCCGCTTGTCGGTGTAGGTACAGGTAAGTTAGTATCTCTGTTTCTTTTTAGCGGGTTGTTTGCTGCCCTCTGCTGTCGAAAGCTTTCTGCTGCAAATATATTGATATCTGAATGAACTGTCCTAAAAGAAATGAGCAGGGTTACTCCAGGACCTGCTACCTTCTTTTTTTTAGCGGAATATGCCGCCATTAAAAGACAGTCACAGGTTAGCAACTAACTTGAATGCGAGTTAATTGGCTTACACCCGACTGCACCCGAGGTGGCAACAATAAGCCAACGGCTCTCCTCATTCTAACTGCGGATTGAAGGCTTCGCCACTCGTTCATTTCTTCAGGGTAAAGTAACGTCCTGGGCCCGGATTACGGAACTCGCTCCGACCGCTCTACAATTGAGAGCGCTCTAAAATGCCCGCTCCTATTGGTCGCCGGCGCCATTTTGAAAAGTTGCGTCTCGGGAAGCTGCAATGGCGTCACGGACAAGAAAAAACGCATGAAATTGCACACCTAATTATGCCCGCGGTTTTAGGCTGTTTGTTTTGTTTTTTTTTGCGAGCGCGAAGAGTCGGTCTACAGAGTTTTAGAGGGAAAATGGCGGCGGCGGCAACGTCGGCGCCAGCAACGACGAAGGACGGTGTACGAGGACGCGTATGACTTGCCGGACGAGCTGTTCCGTCGGTTATTTCGACTCGATAAGGAGAAAGTGGAGTGGTTGTGCGGCGAAGTTGCAGACGAACTGCGAGGCGTACGGACGAGCGCTTTGTCGGTGCGGCGGCAGGTGCTGTGCGCTCTCCGTTTTTTTGCCTCCGGGGGCTTTCAAGTGTGCGTCGGCAACGAGCAGACCGTCGGCCTCGCACAACCGACGGTGAGCAAGTGCGTGCGGCGTGTGGCTGAGGCCATCTGCAAAGTCGGCGCACAGAAGCGATGGGTGCGTTTCCCGGCGCACCCCGAGGAAAAAGCGGCAGCGAAGGCGACCTTCCTTCCCCGTGGCACCATCCCCGGCGTCGACGGCACGCTGATTGCCATAAAAGCGCCGCTGGGAGACCCAGCAAACCGGGCAGCATTCTGGAGCCGCAAACGATACTACGCGATGAACAACATGATCGTGAGTAGACTGTTTTTCTGACCGCATGTGTTCGAAAGCCGCGACCTCGACAATGGAACTTCACGTCCAAGATTGTCTGCCTGTGTTTCTCGCAGATCTGCGACGCAAACATGAAGATCCTTGCGGTCGACCCTCGCGGCCCGGGGTCTTGTCACGATGCCTTTTCTTGGCGCTACTGACGGCTGCGTCGGAACGTGGAGCACGGGCTGCTGGAGGATGGAAAGTTTCTTCTGGGTAAGCAGCCTATTGATCATCGGGCCACTTCGACAGCACGTATTAAGCTGCAGCAGTTGCTCATGCCTAAATGAGGCGGGTTATAACATGGATGACATGCAACAGTATGATGTATCGTATTTATTTTTGTGTATTTACTGTTACTGCTGGTGCAGAGGCACAAGAATCATTGTAACAAAGTGAATCGTATTTCAAGCCTAAAACACCATGGCAAAAGAGGTTTGCATATCGTTATTGTTGTGTGGGATATCACAGTACATCATTAACCTAGAAGGCTGTGCTTACAGAGGTACCCCTTAGTCATGAATCTTCTGCATGCCTATGAATTCTGGTTCAGCATACTGGTTTTGAGCTGCTTGGTATGAATCATTTATTACATAGGCAACAACACACTTCACTGCAAATTTTGGTCGTGCAGGAGACAGCGGATATCCACTGGAGCCGTGGTTGCTCACACCAGTGTCAGGGCATCCTGGGGCAAACACTGCAGAAGGGCAGTACAACGCAGCACATGCCTCAATGCGATGTGTTGTGGAACACTGCATTGGTGTTCTGAAAAGCCGCTTCCGGTGCCTTCAAAGGTACCGGACACTCCACTACGAGCAGGAGTGGGCGGTGGTCATCATCTGTCTAGAAGAAGCCCTGGCAGCAGACGAAGACGACACTACCGAAGACCCTGACAACCTGACAACAATAGGCCACCTCTGCTTGCCGGGTACTTGGCGGGGACAGGATCCCGCATGACCTACCTGCGTGGTAGAGCAATGCGAGACCGTATCATTGTCCTCTTTGGCACAACCCGTCCGCAGAGGCAAGCACACCTGCAGATGGTGCAGCGACAGCAGCAGCGGCAACAGCAGCACCACCGGCAGTAAGCCCAACACCATCTGGCAGCTGTGGCTGCAATGACTCACCGTGTTGGCGTGGCGAGTTGTCGCAGCCACTCTTGCTACGGGCAGTGCCATTGCCCTGTGTTAGTGCGTGAGCCCCTGTGTGATATGATGCCCTTGGCCACGGGTAGCCACATTCCAGCATTTATAAATTACTTTTTCTTACGTGTGCTTGAAAGCCTCCAGTGGCAAGATATGAAGTGCACACGCCAACTGCTGCTCCACCGACAGTAGTCACCAGTATGAAAGACCAGTGCGAAAGACATAGCCGGAAAGCAGAAGAAACACAGGATGAGCGCTCGTCCTATGTTTTCTTTGCTGTCCGTCTAAGTCTTACGAGCTGTTTGCCCTTAAAAAAAAAAGCTTCATCTTGACTGCAAGCTTGAATGCTAATAATCACAGGTTCGGCATGTTGTGCATACTTGTAGGCCCGATGTAGCCCTGGTTTGCACTTTGCTGAAACACATTACATAACTGGTGGAATGCACAGCAAGTGCTACACAAGACATTGCTCTCCGTAGGTTTTACTGGGCTAAAAAACCATGTTACGTGTACAAGACACACGAGTATCACAATGCCAACATGGCTGCGTTTGAAGTTGTAAAGGGACCCACAAACGAGAGCCATTAACATTGTTGCATCATACCTTTAAAGGCGGAGCTCAAGCGTCCCCGATTTTTTTTTTGTCTGCATTCAACACCAGTTCAGAACTGACTTTGGACGAATGCTGGCAAGCCTCATTTTTCCTCGGGTCTATTGAGAATAGATCATGTTACAATGCACACAATGGACACTGTACGGAAAAGCAGGAAAAGTAATGCGAAAAAAAAACGACTCATGAACATGCGAACAAACTTAACAGGCACAAAATCGAAGCGTTCAAAATTTATCCAGAATCCCCATATTATGATGCTCTTCATAACTGCAGTCACTTCAGAACAACTTTGCCCCACATATTGCACTTGCCCACATATTGCAATGAAAGAAAAAGAGCACTAGAAATTGCACCTTGCGCACCTGCCACAGCTGCAGGTAAACATTTGAAAGGAATGGAAAATAAAAGAGTATAGGCGGCTTCTACACATGGCAAAGCTTAAATTACATAACTGGAAGAAAATAAACAATGTGAAGCATCCGGGCCTTCAGAGCTTACAAGAAATAAAAAAAATGATGCTATGGCACATGGCAGAGATGATCTTGAACAAATACAAAAACAGAAACCTGACAAAGAAGCAAACAATGTAAATAAAAACAAGCATAAACCAGCACTTCAAAAACACAAACAAAAAATTGTACGTCTCTGCAATTGACTGAGAAGCAAACAATGTAAGTAAAAATAAACACACAAAACGTAAATCTTAAAATGCAAACTAAAAATACTTCAATGAGTCTGCACCTGGCAGAGAAGTAAAAAATGTTCTTGAATAAATATAAACATATGAAGCTCTTCTTTCATATAGAAACACGAAAATAATGCAAATAAAAATGAACAATTCAATGCGGTGCACGTGGGTCAAGCTGCTTTTGCAGGATCAGCGTCAGTATGTTGACGTCCTGGATGAGCAGCTCTTGCTGCCCATTTGAAGCCCGCACAGCAGCTGCCACATCCCGCATGGCCTGCATGTAAAACAGCCCCAATTACAAATTATAACTGTCAATCAATATTGAGGTCTCGCTTATGTTTTGTGTAAAAGGTCAGGTGCTGAGATATTTTGGACAAAGTATGGTTGCAGAAGACTCGTGTCACTTTCATAAACACAGCTGTCCCAACCACGCCCAACAAGAGGCGTCAAAACATAAGCAGAGGTGCTCAGAAGAGAGCACTGATATATATGCGTAAGGTGACAGTATCTACTGTGAAAAGTGCAGTGTGCGCAGTGAATACACACTTCCAGCATGCTCTGCTGAAACGCAGCGTCCTGGAGGTTCCGGGCCTCAGTAAGGTCTGCCAAACACCGCGATTCGTATAGCGTCTGGCGCAGCACCTCATCGGCCTCATTGTCTCGCCGTCGCTTGCCAAGAAGGCTAGGCGTGGCACGCGGTGAGGGCTGCAGTCGGGGCGCTGGTGTGGGCTTCAGTGGGGGCTGAGGTGAGGGCTGCGGCGAGGGCACCGGTGTAGCTGTCAGGGAAGAAAATGTGCTCATCACGCAATGCTTCATGTGGTGGAATAAGCAAAGCATTAGGTACAATGTATTAGAGAACTTTACATAAATATACAGGACAGCAATCTCGGGCAGCATTGTTGTAGCATATTTCATGTGCACATTTGCTAGACTACTAGGAGATATTGCAGCCTCACTGCAAGAGAAATAAACATTTTGCGCAGAGTGGCAAAGCCAGAGAGAGAGAGAGAGTTTTGTGGATAGTGCAGAATCACTGCACTTATTTGGCTACTGCTGCAAATGCTGTCAGAACGGATAATGCTATTACTTTCAAGCAGCTGCCATAAAGGGTAGTATGGAGCTTGAATAATGGCAAGCCAACTCACCGACTGTGGGGCTCAGTGTGCCTTGTTGATAACTTTCTGAGATTCCCCGTTCATCTCATCTGCTGTAACAGGGTAAAAGGTGCAGCTGGTTGGTACTGGCAAACCATGAGACGAAAAGAGCACTAGCAAAAGAGAAGCAATCAATAATGCGCAACCACTAGCTTATACATTCCTGCACCTCCTCCGAGACTAAACTAAATCACAGATGAAGTTAACAGTGCTTGTAAGGCGCAAGTCATAGCCATCATGTTTTTAAAGGGTTCACCTACATAGGGTTACGCACGTAGCCGCTCGTCTCTGCTGTACTTACAACTGACACCCTGCTGGGGAGACTGGTGACGTGCTGATGGGGGGCGACTGGCGACGTGCTCACGGGGGCACTGGCGGCGTGGTGCTGGAGACCGTTGGTGACGGGCTGCTGGTTCTCCTGTTGCAAGAAGCCATAGCGCCGTAAATTCGTACACGAGTGCCTTAACATTCTCCCCAGCAGAAAATGTTTGAATTGCCCATAACGTCATCACGGTTTACAAACAACTGGACGCCCCACTCCAGTTGTAGTCAACATAGTACTGTGTGCGTGTTTTTATTGTCTCATCATGAACTAATCGCACACGCAACCTGTACACATTTCTTATTGTGTAAATAGTTTGTGTATATTACCTCTCTCCCTATCCTCTCTTCCTGTTCCCTCACCTCTTTCATTTCATTTCTCCATTCTGCCTGCTATTGTTTATTTCCGCTTCCCCAGCTCAGGTGCTTCAGTACCGATGGCAGATGCCGGGGATAGCAAAAATCTTGTCCTTCCTTTTTATTATTATTTTAATAAGCCACCACCACCACAACTACTACTACTACAGTGCACACCCACCTCAGTTGCCTCACCATCGAAGAACGACGGCCCGACGCCCGTGGCGCTGGCCGTGCCTACAAGGGTGATAATACGGCCTCCTCGGCCACCAAGCAGGCCTCCTCCGGTGTGCCTACGATAGGATGCGGCAAGGCGTGCTCAAGTGGCATTTCACAGAATGACGTTGATAGACTCACCTGCCCTCTTGGTTTAGGCGCGCCAATTCTGCCCTTTTTCTGCAGCAAAGCACATGCCAAAGGTGCCGCCAACCGTCGGTGGTCTTGACGGCCGGTGCCTCGTTGTTAAGTATCGACGCAAGCTGGTTCCACAGCTCGCGCTTTTCAACAGCTGTGTATAAATTTGAGAGGTCGGCACAAGCCCGAGCCCAGAGCGGATGGCTCTCCATAAACTCTATTAAGATAAGCTCTTGCTTTCTCGACATTCTTCGAGCTGGCGCCATTGCGAGACTAGAATTCCCGCGCAGAGCAATGCAGCAGCGAACACAGCGGGAAAAACAGGCAATAGTTTGTTTCGTTTTTCGAAAGCAGGGAACAACAGGGAGAAACCTTTGCTCTGGGTTCGGGCTAATATGTTTTCACAGGAACATATGCGTGTGCTGCGCTGCAGCAACTTGTAGCACAGCCAAGAACGAACTAAAAGAAGCAAGGTTGTTAGTGTGTGCCCGACCGCCTTGCTTGGTTCTTGCTCCTTCCCAACCGAATCATTTGTGTGTCAGACGTTTATGAGGCCAAAAAAGTTTATTTTACCCAACAAACCGTGCTTCGTGGTCGTCTTGTGTTTCCTAAAGCAAAAGAAACAGAACCCCAATCACATACTTGGTATATGGCATCTTTAAACCAATAACGCAGGCTTACCTCAAGTTGTCTTCGTCGATTTTCGGTACCGACGTTTCTTGCGGCTTCCTTTCTGGAGGCCCGTGGCCTTCACTGACTTCGATAAGTGTTATCCGCGCATTTAGGACAACCGAAAGAACCGTGATTTCAAACGACGCGTAAGAAAAAAGGAACTATCCGTGGGATCAGCTGTTTTCTTGAAGGCCGCCATGTTCACTGTTTACATCTGTCAGCGCGCCCTCATGGCAACAATAGTTACCCACGAAAGCAGTTATTTGCAAAAAATTAAATGTTATTCTTGTTTTGCTTCATGTCAGTGAAAGTGAAATACGTTTGTTTGAAATAATAAAACAATATTTATTTTATTCGCTGCTTGTTCTTATAAAAAAGTTAGCATACGGCCCCTTGCCGTGCAAATAGGTTTCTTATCGTGCAAATAAACGCTTCCGGGGCGGCACCCTACTAGCCATTGGTTGATTCCGCGTTTCGTCGCGCGTTGACGTCTCGCCTTGTCGTCATGCTGTCGTCATTTTGACGTCCCGCTCTATAACTTTAGAGCGAATTCTGCAATCCGGGCCCTGGGTTTCGAATATGCGCTGAAAAAACTTCAGCGATATCATGTCTCAGACCAAGAAAGAGGAGTGTTGTTCTGGGCAGTGGGAAGCAGCCTTCAGCCAACCAGCAGAGCTAATCGCGCATCTTCACGTCCGGGCGCTATGAAGAACGCGAAGGAAGCAAAAATTCTGCGAGCTGTGTCTCACACACTTTGGTTTCAGAATCAGACGCCTTTTTACAGCATAAAACTTATTACATCCATCCTTAACCTCTTGTGGCCTAGTGTCATGAACTCGCGACAAACCGTTTATGAGCTCCTGCATCGAGCTAAAACGTATGGACAGCAATACCCCTGTTTCAGGCAGTAATTGAAGGCGTCCGGAAACCACGTAACAGCGAAGTGTCAACTCACGTCTCATAAAGAAAGTTCATTACGCCGTTGTTTCCAGAAAAGAAACACAGTAGGTGCCCTGCTCATATTCGTTCGCTTTCATTGTCATCGCAGGAATGCGGTGAGCTGATGACTAGCAAAAAAAAAAGCACTTGAGTTCATTTTCTTCAATACAAAAGCCCTGTTTTGTAAAAAAAAAATGCTTTAGTCGCGACAGTCGGGGCTAAATTACGTTGGGTACGGTATGTCGCGTCTTCGCATCAACATGTTATGAGGGAACGTTTAGAGGCAGTTTTTTAGCTACCTAAATTACCAATCAAGATCAAGAAATCGCGGAAAACGAGCTAAAAGGCAGTGTTAAGCATTCCTGGTGGACCAAACGACTTTTATAGAGTAAGTGTGCAGTTCGGAGACAGCTGAGGAACAGTGAAAACAGCTGTCTTAACAATAGCGATCAGAGGTGGGCAACCTCATGAGGTCGACCTGAACCTCAAAATGCCTCAACCTCACGTCGTGAGGTGAAGTTGAGGTGAGGTCGGCGGCGGCTCGAAATTTTGAGTGAGTTCAGCAAATCAGACCTCAAACTCACGCTTGAGTTTGAGGCTGAGTGAGGTCGTCATTCAGTGAGGTCGAAATTTTGAGGTCGGCACTTTTTTCGATTGCCGCGTCTTACTCCCACGAGTGCCCCTTCCGAAGCGGAGTTGGACTGCACCACCGCAGTGTTCATGCAATGATGACGCTTGGTGTTCGGTTTCCCCTGTTTGGACAACCGGATGCCACAGTTCCCTCTTACTTTCCGGTGCTGTGCCGTAATGTCCGTTCAGTCCGAGCCTACAGGAAGACGCACCCCTCTGGTCTTCCCGGAAGGAGTGTTACTCTCACAGCACGCCACTCTCCCTGCCCCTTGCCCCGCTGGCGCAGCAGCCGGCTGCCTGCCGGTCGGCTCAAACTCCCGGGAGCACGCAAAGCACTTAACTCACGTTGACCCGCGGTAGCTATGTTTGATGCCGCAAACAAATAAGTTCAGTCCAACAAGCGCGCTGTAAATTCGTCGCAGCGCGGATGGCCCCAAGCAAGACTGCTTCGTGTTCATGCTTGTTGCTGCCGCTGATGTCATGGCTGTTGCCTTGCAGTCGAATAAAAGGGATCCTGCTGTACATTACAAGCTGACTTAACAGAAACTGAAGTAATCGGCACAGGCGAGAGAATGTGATTCAGGCGGTTCCTAACAAGGACACCTGCTGATCTGATTAAAAAAGCACGACGCCCGAAAAACCTGTATACGACCGTCGAAGCCTTTGATAGGTGTCTTCTCCTTTTGAATCTCGCACTACTTCTATACATTCCCGTTCCGCAATGCAAGCGGATGCAAACATAATTGCACTTTTATATCCTTCCGAATAACCTCTCTTTAGTCTCCGGTTCCTTGCTCCTTCTCGGAAATTCACTTATTATGCCGAAACACCGCACCACGGGGCGAACGTACCAGCATAGTGGCGTAACAGCGCTGAAAAAATGCAAAACTATAATTAATGTATGATGATGTCGTAGCCGATTCCCTTCTCTTCTTTTTTAATGAAGATGTGTGAATAGAACTAATTACGTGCTGGCGCTGTGCTGCTGAGTCGCTGTTTCAAACCTTCTAATATGATGTTTAATGGGGCACACTGCTGTTCGCTGCTGTTTTTAGTTTGCGATTTTTGTATATTTGTAATCGTTGTTTTTTTTCTTTTCTCGCATGGGATCAGCATCGGCCTGCCTTGCGGACGACAGGCACTACCCGCTATCTTTCCTTTAGCTATTTTGCAGAGACCCATCGTTCACCTTAAACCGCTTCGCAGAATGCTCACGCGGTGCTCACGGGTAAACAACGTCGAGGCTGCCGGCGTACCATTGACTAGTTCAGTTTTGAAGGAAAACAAGTGGTTGACTTAAAGCAGATTATCTCAGACTGGTTGACGAAATGGTACCCAGAATTCTGTTCACGTAAGGGTATTTAGGCGGTGCTTTTTTTTTTTCCGGGGGGGGGGGGGGGGGGGCTTGGAAAAATATTGCGCTGTGGCGAAATTTCAGCGGAGAGCCGCGGTGCTCTTGACAGAGAGAGCGGTTCACGCTGCCCACTCTAGGCCCGGTTGTTTTCACCCGTGTGATTTTAATAGTTGGCACAGTTTCGAAGACGTAATCTAGCCCTTTCTTGCAAAATGCCGCGGGATCACCGAGTACCGGAGAATTCCCAAGATTTCGAAACCATTACCTTCGCGACCTGGAAGGAAGTGGCGGAAACGGGGGAGGGTCTTGACCTCCCAGGAACATCAACATCATCATCCTTAATTATTAGCTGCAGGTATTCCTGTTTTCCCGCTCAATAATTGTCTACGGTTGCTGGGTAATGTACAATATTTAATCATTATTCTGGCAACTTTTAATTTGGTAGCGGTATATCAGACTTCCCCGGGCTCATAAATATACACTAGTAGCATTATCATCATCATCGCCATCATCTCGAGCGTCAACGGCATGTGTCGTTGCATGATCTTTGCAGCATGTCTTATAGAGAACTGGCGCGTTTACCTGCTGGGCATTCCGAATGTCATTAATGTGGACCGGCTTGTGGGCACTCTTTGTAATGCATCATGCGCGCATGTGTAGTAATGTGGAATCCATATGAATCTTGCTTCTCCTGAAACAGGCTTCTCATGAAATTGGGGTGCGAGGGGGTGGGTGGGGCTTGGTACGACATGAAATTACATCACTGACACGTGACTACGTGTGACGTCATATTACATCGTCGGTACGTGACAAGGTTTGACGTCACATTACATCGTTGTGACGAGACCTTGTATGACGTCACACTCATATGATGTTGTAACCAATTATACGAATTAGTTTCAGCTTTACTTAATTGCATTAATCAGCATTGATTAATTATGTGACGTCATCATCTCCGTCGCGTGACTCGTCTGCTTGTGGCGTCAAATGGTGCCGTTTCTTGCGGACACTTCTTTTTGCGGATGTGACCTTGAAAGTGAGCCATCTCATGCTTTCGTATCAATAAAAGAAGCCGCTCGCTTCTATACAGACACAAATACATAAATACAATGCGCTTCTGTTGGTCTACTATAGCCGCAGCTTGTTAAGTGTTTTCGAAGGCAGCGTACAGAGGACTGAAAAGAGCGCTTTCTGGGTGTCAAAATTATAATCTACGCTGAGTTCTCTCGGTATGCCAGATAGAGCTAGAAAATCTAAATATACTGACATGCGTCTGCGTAGCCGTCGCATTGGAAAGTACATCGACGACCTGTTTCTTTACATTCGCTAACCATTCTCAAGTCTAAAAAGGGTATCGTGAATACCTCCTCCCGCCCCTTCCCAATTTCTGATCGATGTCTTTGTTTGTCAGTTGCCGGTTCTTGCCTGAATGGGCGACAGGCATCGAATACGAACAGGTATATACATGTATACACGAAGCAGGTCGCCGAATATTGACACATATAAAGTACTCACCGACGTTCTGGTGGTAATCGCGTATGGGGCACCCCTGCCCGCAGGCCATAAAATCTCCAAGGGTTCATCCCAGATTACAGGCTTCTCCTAATGCGTGCACGTCAATAGTGTCTGTGCACACCTTACTAAATAATACCATCATCATTTTGACTATCCTGTCTCACCGGATTCTCAAGATTGTTTTTAATTTACAAAAGTTCATCGCCTTTTGTTGTTTTTTGTTTTCTGAGGTCGAGCAGCCGACCTCAACCTCAAAAATTGAGGTTGAGGTGAGGTTGAGTGAGGTCGGCGGTGGCCTCAGGAAAAGTGAGGTGAGGGCGTCTCAGGAGACCTCAACCTCAACTGATGAGGTTGAGTGAGGTCGGCAAGTTTTTTTTTGAGGGTGAGGTGAGGTCGAGATTTTTTAGGTCAAATGCCCACTTCTGATAGCGGCAGCAATTCGGGCCATGACCCCTCTCACGAAGCGGATGCTGCTGACGGGGCAAACGCCACATCTGGAGCCCCTGGGAGTGAATTCCTAGCTTTAAATTGGCCAGTGGTGCTGAGATGAAGGAAAACTGAAGAGGAAGTTACAAAGAGAGAGAGAGAGGAAACACTGGCCAGCACAAGCGACCTGGCTGTGCCAAAAAGACAACGCAAGAGGTATAACAAGAAGGAAAAGGACATCCGGCATGTGCTTCAGAAAGCAGTTGTTTTCACGTGCAACTCATATATGTGTATATGATGTTGGTTTACTTTGTGGACTGATGGAATATTACAGGATTTATCTGAAGTGATGGTGATGGAAGCAGTTGTTGAGAGAGATAGAGCAAAGTTGCCGAAGGCGGGTGGGGTCCTTAGTCCAGGGTTTCGGTGCTGAGGGGCGGAGCGCAGACAGCGGCTAGCCATAAATGAGAAACGGAAGTGCTTCAAGCTGCCTCGATGCAAAGGTCAGCCAGGGTTCATTTGTGCAAAATGCAAGCGTCACCTTTGCACTAATAACAATTATTTCACAGGTTTCCGTGCAAATGTGAGCTTTGCGACAGGAAATGTTCTGAAAGTTTATTGCATGCTCCCAGGACGCAAACAAGAAAGTGTACGTACGAATCGAACTAATTTTTTTTCTTGAGATGAAAAAAATCTCTTCATAAGAGATTGTCTTTTGGCTTGTTTGGTAAAGTTGTATGCAATGTATCCCGTTTCTTGCAGCTACACCTTAAAACTGGTATCCTACAGACGAGGATTTAAATCTTGGTTAATGTGTCAAATTGTTCGGACTGTAATGAGAATTATATTGCAATCAGTGCCAGATAATTTGCGTAACCATCTTTGATTATTAAAGCACCCGTACCAGTAGGCACTGTGGTGTATCCATCGTCAGTTTCCATCCAGTTCACTTTTTCCACAACCCTGGTACGCTCGACCGGTCATTTGTCGCCCTCCCTGGTGGGAAGTGCACACCATTGGCGAATTCCACTGGTCGATTCGGATCAGCCTTCTTGTTCAGTGCCCCGAAAGCGTGTTCCACTGATTGATATGAGTCGGGGTCGCAAGGTTCGCTATAGCCGTCATAATAGCTCGAAAATCACTGGTGCACACCTGGCAGTAGCTTATAAACAAATGCACGTGGCGACTGGGAAACACAACTCCGGTGACCAGCGGGGGCAAGACATGTGCTCGCCACCAATACCATTCCGGCAGGCCTCGAAAGCGAACGCAAGTTTAGCACGTTGCATGTTGCTCTGCAGCCCATAAACAGCTCATAACCGTACTTGCGAATGTCACCACATAATGACACAGACAGGAAACGTGAGCCCACCTCATAAATCAGGGTGCACAGAAATTAACGATCACCCCTCACCTTCGGCCAGCGGGCCAACGTGGTGGATCACGAATTTGCCGGCTTGGATCGCGTCAGTCCAAAATCCGCATTATCAGGAATCCTTTCCCTTACGGCGCGGTTCAGGTGTCCGCCGCCAGGCCGTCCGCCATTAAAATCATTCTGTAGCCATCTGTCATCTCATCTCATCCATCAGCTTGCCGTCACGTGACATTCGGTGTGAGGTGCTGGGGTCCCTTCATTGCCATCCTGGTCCCGGAGTTTCGGCGTCCTGCGCCTGCCGTGGTCATCGGCTGTGGGTACCTGGTCCGCCCCACCCGGCTGTGTCTCACAGAGAGAGAGAACAACTTTATTTGCCACTTGAGGGTTAGGAGTTAGGACAGGTTGGTTGAGCGTGGCCCCCAGGTGGCGGCGACGTCTTGAGCCCACGAGACGAGTGCGAGTTGTGTCTTCTTGTCTGGTCACGCAATAAGTTGGATCCAACCCTCCGCGGAGGGAGCTGACAGTAAAGTTTGTGGGGCGTGTTTACCCTCGCATCCGCAGAGGATGTGTGCCTGAGTAGCAAAAACTCCGTGGTCGCAATTAGGACAGACGGGGTCATATTCCCCGTCACTGATGAGGTATAGTCTAGAATGACTGAAAATCGAATTGGTCTGCAGTCTGCGAAGCATGGTGGCTTGCGCTCGGTCGAGGTCGGGGTGGAGAGGCGGGTACCCGCGTCTTGTCTCCTTGTAGAAGTCAGTGATTTCCGCATAGGCTAGGGGGGCCTCGGCGAGAGCATCCGGGTTCGAGGGGAGGCTGCCCGGTTGGTTAGGCTTCGGGCTAAGCGTTCTACCTCTTCGTTCCCAGAGTTCCCCGCGTGCGCCGGTACCCACACTAAGCTTACAGTGCGGTCGAGAGTGCAGCCGCGGAGGATGTGCGCGGCATGTAGACAAATTGAGTTCGTCGAAAAATTTTGAATTGCTCGTTTAGAGTCACTGAGAATCGTGCGTGTGCGGGGATCTCCGATGGCCAGCGCGATCGCGAACTCTTCAGCAGCGGTGGGGGAGCGTGTGCGCACTGTGGCAGCGTTGATGAGGGTGGTGGTTGGCGTGGCTACGCAGGCCACGTATGTGTTGGAGTCGCATTTCGCCGCGTCCACGTACATGGCGTGTTCTTCGGTGGAGTACGTGTCGTCTGGAGCCTGGGCCTTGAGTTGGCGGCGCGTATCGTGGCGGCCGGGCAACATTTTCTAAGCCATGGGTTTGACGATCAGCCGACTATAGACTCCAGTTGGAAGGGGAGAAGTGGGGTGGATGTCACCTGTAGTGTTGATGTTAAGACGGTCGAGAATGTAACGGCCATGTTTGGTGCGAGAAATGCGGTGTACCCGGGCAGTCTTGTGTGCTTCGATAAGCTCTGTGAGGGTGTTGTATACCCCGAGCTGGAGCAGACGCTGCGTGCTGGCGAACTGGGGCCGTCCCGTTGCCGCCTTGTACGCCAAGCGGATGACGCTGTTTACCGCCTCTTCATCTTTGCGGCGCAGGTGGTAATCGGGATATGAGTAGACAATCCTACTAAGAAGGAAGGCTTGTGTGAGGCGGCAGAGGTCGGTCTCTAGCATCCCACTGCGGCGAGTGGCGATGCGGCGGATAAGTTCGTTGATCTGGTGGGCGGTGGTTCGGAGGCGTTGGATGGCTTCAGAGTTCTGCGTGTTGTTCTGCACCAGCATACCTAACACGCGGATGATCTGCACGGGAGGTATGAGGTGGGTGTCGATGTGGAGTGTGATCGGCTCTTGAAGGTCGGGGATGGGTCGGCGAACCCGCCTATCCCGGATGACTAACAGTTCGGATTTGGTGGGAGAGCAAACGAGACCGTTTGCCTGCATGAAAGCGTGGACGGTTTCGATTGCCTGTTGGAGTGAATCTTGTATCTCCCCGTCCGAGCCGGAGCGTGTCCCAGCCCGCCAGACCTGAACCGACATCACCGCTCACCCCAGCCCCGTCCCCTGCCCCGACCACAAGACACGATGAGCGACGACGTTGCCGCGACCAGAATGACCCGACCGACCCGAGACGCTGTCCACACATAAGGACACCGCCCCCATGCCCCTGTCGTTCGGTGCGTCCAAGGACTTCGGCCGTCGGCTCCTGGCAACCTGCGGCCCGCATGCTCCGTGGACCGGGACTCATTTGCCGATCGCCTCATCCAACGTGGCGGCAAGCCCTTCACCTCCTTCTTCAGTATGCAACCATTTTTCAAGCCCATCCTCATCTACAGCATTTCATCTTCACTGCCACTCTTCTCTTTCGCGATCGGGAGGATCCCCCGGCGGCCCTGGGTAGTGTGACGAAGTACAAGACGAACTGTGCAGTAGCGCGAGCAGGAGTGCTCGCGCCAGGCCGTCCGCCGTTAAAATCATTCTGTAGCCATCTGTCATCTCAATCATCAGCTTGCCGTCACGTAACAATATAACCCTCCATATATGTTCGCTCTATATTTTAATGTATTTTCATTTAATGTATTTTCGCTTAATGTATTCTCACCTAAAGGGCCATTTTCAGTTGTGGGTGGCCGACAGTGACAGCGGTTATCATAACTACAGCAGTGAGCAGGGCCTCTTTTATATACACATGGTCATGCTGTGCTACCCACCTTTTATAACAAGTACTAAAGCTGTTGGTGTTCTGTTTTTGTGATGCAGGTCTCCACAGGGAAGGCTTGACTTGGACGCATGCAGAGGTTCTTCTCCTAATCGCATCATATTTCAATCACCGGCAGGACTTCAGTGATCGAAAACAGAAAAGAAAAGAAATCTGGGCCACGATCAACAATGAGATATGTGCGACCGTGGACACATGCGCACTGGTAGTGACTGTGAAACACAATTCAAGGGCTTCAAGCGAGCCTACAACAAGCACCGCCTGCATAAAAGAAGTCGGGGAGGGGGAGAAAAGAGTGGCCATATTTCCAGTTAATGGACGAGTTGCTTCCTGCAAGCAGGGAGTATGAAGCTCCGGTGGTGTCGAGCCAGCTCGAAATACCTACCACCTCAGCTGTCTATGCAATTGCAGGCTGCACGCCAGCTGGCGACAGTGAGGAACAAGCAGAAACATCCGCACACAGCAAGAAGGCGCAGGCAAATGACGGACTATCGGGCCGAGAGCGCCCACCAAATGCTAGGCGACGTCAAACGCCATCCGCCGTCTTGCGTGAAATCCTCAGAAACATGCACTCATGGCAAGACGAAGAAATACAACGGTACAAGCAGCAGCTTAAGATGCAGCGACTCAAGTTGCAAACGCTCAAGCGCCTTACCGACAGCACTCGATAGGAGCAGCAGCTGACTTTCCCCCCTTTTGTTTTGTGTTTCGTCTTTTCGCTGGCAGAACTGCTGGCTGGCATTTTTATTCCTAGTGAATGAATCTATTTTGCAACAGCATTTTTTTTCCAGTTCTTTACTTCTCGCTTTTTGTTTCCAATCACACTTTGCAACAGCATTTTGTTTCCAGCGTTTTACTTCTTGCCTTTTGTTTCTAGTCACAGTGACTGTATTCTGAAAATTGCAACATATATATTGAACGATTTGCAGTACCTGAGAATAACTCTTTAGTTTATTTTGTTTTCTAAAAATAAACAGGCAGTGTAATTACATGAACAATAATTTATTGCCGTTCACGGGCCTGGGTGGCCAAAAATAAAATGTTTACACAGAGTCGGTCCGTGTGTTGCATAAGTGTAACACTTTCATGTCGGTACTGCATGTTCACTCCCTATCGTAAACCTTCTTTACACTACATTCTGCACAGGAAACGTGCTATTGCATTTAGCTTCATTGCAGCGCAGTCATTTGCAGGCTCTGTGTCCTCATCATCGAGCGGTGTATCCGTGTCACTCTCTTCCTGCATGGCGTCGTCACCAAATCGCTCTTTACCATGTAGGATTACGTTGTGAAGAAGACATGATGCTACAATACAGTTGCTCATCCTCGATGTGGGTTGCATGTCGAGATAGTTGAGTCTTCTGAATTTTCTTTTGAGCTGAATTACGCTCAATTACGGACCTTGCTGCTCCTAGAGTTTCATTTCTCGCGTTTACGGCAAGAAACAGATAAAAGAACACCAGCTCATATCGGTATTAGCAGTGATGCAAGATCGCACGTGTATCATTAGCATGCCGTCCTTTCAAACGGCAGCTACTCCTGTGCTTGCGGCAACCCGCAGCCAACTTATGTCTCGAACGGCCAGTTCTGTGAGGGAGATTTCGACATGTGTGCTCGTTTTGAGAACCCAAATGATGGTCCTGACTTGGATAATGATAGACTTCAGTTTTGCGGGATCGATCTGTAATCATGAAACGAAAAGGCCGATAGTAAAGCAAAAATAATGTATCTCTTTAGTTGACAAGATTGCATCTGAGCTAGACAGGACCGATGAACAAAAGAAGAAAAGTAGACATATGTAGTGTGCTAGATCTTCGCGAATAACATCAAATCTGGTTTCACTGATAAGGCAGCTTTCGTTAGACGTAACATGACGCAAGGGTGGAAGACAAATTTCCAGGCCCTTACAAATTCCTTTCGCTGCTATTTGTGGCTGCAGCTAAACTGATTAGCCCGACTGGCTTCAAGTGGGCAAATATACTGTTGTAGACACCACTGTACGCAAACTCACCTGAAAGATACAGTTTATGCGCATATTTTCACCGCAGTAAATAAACAACTCTGTCAAGTGAAGTCAGGAAGAAAATGGCGCGAGACGCAAGTAGTCTTCCCGACAGAACTACCGGTTTTACAAATCGCGTCGCTCTCGGCGGTGCGCAGCAGCACCACGCTTGGCTGGACCACTTTTGCGTGATCGCGTGCCGTGCACCGCCGCGAAGATCGAAGGCGGTGTCAGCCGCGAACAAATATCGAGGACAGTTTTACCCTGAGGCCAATTCATCTTTCTTTTTCCTATTGCTCCGCGGCCCCTTTAATCGCAAAACCGGCGACACTTATTGCCTCCTAGCTCTCAACCTTGTTGTTACAGGTAATAAGACAACGATAGCGCAGCAAGAGGATGAAGCGAAAAAAAGACTTACAAAATGCGGCCCCTATATATAGCCTGCATGCCCCAAGTGCTGGATAAGACTACTAAATAACAAACGCCGGCGGACACAGCAATTTGCGCCACATGCTGCGGACAATGAGAACCGGCCGTATACGCCAGTTTTCAGAGGAGCACCGGTTGCAAAGGCCATGTTGAGAAACCTGGTAGAGCGTCCGCACGCTTCGCTCCTTCGATGTTGTGCTGCTGAGACAAAAAACGGCCGATTCGCGGACTGTCGGCATGACGGTGAGTAACCAGGGTATCCGGTTACTCACTTTTCCATCAAGTTAAGCTTCACTACAAAATTATTAAGGCGAAAGCTTTGCTAGGCTATGTCGACAAGGTCGTGTCCGCAAAACGTGTCCGCAGCAGTTGTGAGGAACTTAGAAGAGGTAGCACCAAACGAATGATTGTGATGTGAGGTTGATGTCGAAAAAGAATTATGTCAATAAGTTGATTAGTTAATTAATTAGAGCCAAAAATGTCCAAAAAGTGAGCGGAGCCAGGGCAACGTGTGGCGCCAAATTTGAAAAACCGGAAGTGTGGGTGGAGCCAACGAGTGGCGCCAAATTTGAAAGCGAAGCGTGGTGCCAAGTTTAAAAACTCAAAATGGGCAATTGATGGAACTTGATTAAGTAAGACAATGAATTGTGGTAATTGGGAAATTGGATGAATTTGCATCCGTGCTTAATCGAGTAAATCTGAGAAGAAGGGGCAAGTGAAGCAAAGAGAGGAAAAGAAGGACAAAAAGAAGCGAGGAGGCGTCAATGCTTTCGCATTCCTCCAATGCGGGTTACCGCAGTGACCTCAAGCGTTTTTCGGTCAGTTCGCGATGTAGACACATATGCCGAGAAGCATGGGGCGCGGTTCTCTTCTTATGGCGATATGATGTGATGGGGGTTCAACATCCCGAAATCGCCCATATGACGGGAACGAGGAGAAACAGAAGGAGAGGCGGGAGGTTAACCGGGAGGAGAAACCGGTCTGATATGCCCTGCACTTGGGTGAAGAGATATAAATGTGAAGGAGAAAAGGTAGTTAGAGGAAATTGAAGTCAGCAAACTAAAAGCATGCGGCAAAGTAATGGCCTATCGTGCAGGCCCGGCGCTGTCAAGAAAATGAGCAGTGCCTGGGAGATCTTTGCCGTTGACGATCGCCGCGGCCACTGTTTGAGATTCTTCCGTTAGCAGGCGCGCATCAAGACGCTCCAGTGCACGACGGTATAGAGGCTGCCTTTCCACCCTGTATGCAAGGCATGTACAAAGAATGTGCGCTATGGTCTCGTGGCACCAGCAGATAGCGCATGCACGGTTATCAGCCATGCCGATAACGATCGAGTAGTGGTGTGTGAATGAGACACCAAGACACAAGCGAGACAGCATAGTTGCTTGACGTCGTGTTAGGCGGGGTGGAAGCCGAAGCCCCAGGTCAGGGTCCAAGACTGTAGATGTGGATTTAAAAACTGGCGGTAATTTTCACGAGGCAAGCGGGATCTCCCGCGCAAGTGTTCGAAGCGTACCCGCTGCGTCCGCTCTCAAAATTGGGACCGGCACGCAATCGCCCTCGTGGACGGCAGTTTGCGCGATGATTGCCTATAATGCCTCCGTGTCCTGGTAGCCATTGGTAGACAATATCATGTCTTTTACTGAAGGCAGAGTGGTGTAGCTCTCACATTTCCGCGACCAGTTAGTTGTTCATGGGATCTACGGAAGAGCAGCTAGTGAGCCTTGGAGGGCTGCTTTTGAGGCAGGGAAAATAGACCCCTGCTGGGAGCTATTTTGAATGGCATACTTAGTGGTGACACGAAGTGCAGCTTGTTCTGCACCCACTGATTTAAGTCTGGTGAGATGTTTTAACTGTGATTGCTGTGGACCTAACGAGGATGACCACGGAGCCCGAACTGACCGGGTTCACTGAGCCGTCCGTGCAAACGTGCAGCCGGTGTCCTGCATGGTTCTCGCGCATTTATTCAAGAGAGACTTGTCTTAATTTTGTTAGCGATGAATGGACCTTATCCCTCGTGTTGAGTAGGCAAACAAGCACACGAGGTTCACACAGGCTTCATAATGGGGACGTCCAGACGCAGGAAGAACTTGGATGGCAGAATGGCGCGTTGGGTATCAATGACTTTTGCAAACGATGTATGCGGCCTGGCAATAAGAAGGCTGGAAAAATGAGGAAAGAGAATCCAAGAGAGATGTTGAAGATGCGCTCCCAGGACGTGAACCGTAGTGTAGATAGTGAGTGATGTCAGCCACGCATCGTTGGGTGGTGTTAAGGGACTGGCCCGGTTTATTGCGAAGACGTTCAATATCTACAGAAGAAAAAGAAGCCTCTCTGAGCGAAAGAAGCGTGCTCGTTCTTATGTACAGGCTGACGTCACATCTTTTTTCAAGCCAAGTACATTCAAAGGAACTCTACAAGACAGTTCATAGTTGATCATTGATTCCAAGTCGTTCCGGCGTCGTGATGGTGTGACCGTAGCGGGTGGCTCTACGAAGTCAGGTGGCTTCGCTGGTTTGTTGACCACCACCTGACGGCTGCTGCACATCGGCATACTTGACTGGCAACTTGGCTGGTAACGCAGAAAATTGTGGCTTCTTCGATGCTGCATCAATCCCTTCTGGATGCTGATCTCGTTGAATCGCCGATGATGCACTATCGTCGTCTCCCTGTCTGTGGCAGTAGGGAGAGGTGGCGTCTGTTCCGGCGTACGGCACTGTTGTCTGTGCCAACCTAGTAGGACCGTGGTCTTTGGGATGGTCGTAGGACCGTTCCGGGAGCACCCTTGTCTTTCAGCCGTACCCTATTCCCTGCACAAAGTCAGGTAAAAGATCGGGCAGCATGACGCTTGTCAAAGTACCTTTTCTGGCTGTTCCTGTGCACTATAGTCTGCCTGGAAGTACTAAAGACAGAATGCTTTAGCCTAGATTGGGCTCAAGGTATTCTTCAGCGCAATAGACGGCTCATCAAAAGTTGTGCTAGACCTGTGGGACCTGGCGAGTTCCGCTAGATCAGCAAGCAAATGAAGGGGTCCTCTGCTTTCTTCGAGAGTAGTTTTATCGCTCTTACCATCAGAGGTGGGCAACCTCATGTGCTTTCGACCTCATGAGGTCGACCTCAACCTCAAAATGACCTCAACCTCACGTCGTAAGGTGAGGTGGAGATGAGGTCGGCGACGGCTAGAAATTTTGTGAGTGAGGTCAGCAATCAGACCTCAACCTCACGCGTGAGTTTGAGGTTGAGTGAGGTCGTCATTCAGTGAGGTCGAAATTTTGGCGTCAAGACTTTTTGCAGTTGCCACGTCTTACTCCGACGAGTGCCGCTTCCGAAGCGGAGTTGCAGCGCATCACCGCAGTGTTCATGCAATGACGCTTGGTGTTCGGTTTCCCCTGTTTGGACAACCGGATGCCACAGTTCCCTCTTACTTTCCGGTGCTGTGCCGTAATGTCCGTTCAGTCCGAGCCTACAGGAAGACGCACCCCTCTGGTCTTCCCGGAAGGAGTGTTACTGTCACAGCACGCCACTCTCCTTCCCCCTTGCCCCGCTGGCGCAGCACCCGGCTGCCTGCCGGTCGGCTCAAACTCCCGGGAGCACGCAAAGCACGTAACTCACGTTGACCCGCGGTAACTTTGTTTGATGCCGCAAACAAACAATTCAGTCCAGCAAGCGCGCTGTAAATTCGCCGCAGCGCGGATGACCCCAAGAAAGACTGCTTCGTGTTCATGCTCGTTGCCGGCGCTGACGTCATGGCTCTTGCCTTGCAGTCGAATAAAGGGGATCCTGCTGTACATTACAAGCTGACTTAACAGAAACTGGAGTAATCGGCACAGGCAAGAGAATGTGATCCAGGTGGTTCCTAACAAGGACACCTGCTGATTTGATCGAAAAGCACGAAGCCAGAAAAACCTGCATAACACCGTTGAAGCTTTTGATCGGGGACTCCCCCTTTCGAATCTCACACTAATTCTGTATATTCCCGTTCTGCAATGCAAGCAGATGGAAATATAATTTCACTTTTTTATCCTTCCGAATAACCTTTCTTTTGGTCTCCGGTTCCTTGTTCCTTCTCGGAAATTCGCTCATTATGCCGAAACACCGCAAGACGAGGCAAACGCACCAGCATAGCGGTGTTGCAGCGGCGAAAAGGCTTGGAAAAAGATTTCGCTGCGGGGAAATTTGAGCGGAGAGCCATGGTGCTCTTGACAGAGAGAGCGGTTTACGGTGCCCACTCTAGGGCATTTGTTTTGACCCGTGTGATTTTAATTGTTGGCACAGTGTTCGAAGACGTAATTTAGCCCTTTCTTTCAAAATGCCGCGGGTTCCCCGAGTCATCGAAGAATTCCCAGGATTTAGAAACCATTAACATCGCCACCTGGAGGGACAGTGGCGGAAACGGGGGAGGCTCTTGACCTCCCAGGAACATCTGCATCATCATCCTTAATTATTGGCTGCAGGTATTCCTATTTTCCCGCACAATAATTGTCTTCGGTTGCTGGGTAATGTACAATATTTAATCAATATTCCGGCAACTTTTAATTTGGTAGTGGTATATCAGACTTCCCCGGTCTCATAAGGATACACTGTTAGCATCATCATCATCGCCATCATCTCGAGAGTCAAAGGCCTGTGTCGTTGCAAGATCTTTGCTGTATGTCATACATGAGAACTGGCGCCTTTACCTGCTGGACAATCCGAATGTCATTAATGTGGACCGGGTTGTGGACATTCTTTGTAATGCGCCATGCCCGCATGTGTAGTAGTGTGGGATCCATATGGATCTTGAAATGGGGGTGGAAGGGGGTGGATGGGGGCCTGCTATGACGAGAAATTACATCGTTGTCACGTGAGTAGGTGTGTCACGTGAGTAGGTGTGTCGCTAGTAGGTGTCTCACTATGCCGGATAGAGCTAGAAAATTGAAATATACAGATATGCATCTGCATAATCGTCGCATCGGAAAGTAGATCGACGACCAGTTTCTTTATATTCGGTAACTATTCTCAAGCCTGAAAAAATTATCGTGAATACCTACCCCCTCCTCCGAATATGTGGTAGATGGTGTAGAAAGGCTGTGTTTGTCAATTGCCGGTTCGTGCGTGAATAAGCGAGAGGCTTCCAATACGAACAAATATACCCGAAACAGGTTGCCAAATACTGACACATATAAAGTACTCACCGACGTACTGGTGGTAACCGCGTATGGGGCACCCCTGCCCGCAGGCCATATACTCTGTGAGGGTCCATCCCAGATTATAAGCTCCTCCTGTTGCGTGCACATGAATAGTGTCTGTACACACCTTATTAAATAATACCATCATGATTTTGGCTTTCCTGTCTCACAGGATGCTCAAAATTGGTTTTAACTGAAAAACTTCTTAATCGCTTTTGTTTTGTTTTTAGTTTGTTTTCTGAGGTCGAGCAGCCGGCCTCAATCTCACAATTTGAGGTTGAGGTGAAGTTGAGGTGAGGTCAGCAGTGGCCTCAGGAAAAGTGAGGTGAGGGTGTCTAAGGAGACCTCAACCTCAACTGATGAGGTTGAGGTGAGGTCCGGACCTCTGCTTACCATGCGTTCAGCTTCGCATTAGTTTGCAGGAAGTGAGGACTAGTTGTGACGTGCTTGAACCCGTACAGGTGCTCACAGAATAAAGTGGAACGCCGCGAAGGCGGCCGCGCGCCGGCGGAGCACGCCGGCGGAAGATTACAGCCGCGGCTTGCGCATGCGCTGGCTCCATAAGGAACGAGCCTGGTTCCCTAGTGGACCTAGATAAGCTCTGCTGGTCCAGAACGCTAGCGCACGGGCCTCTTAGAGCAGGGACAGGTGGGCTGAGCAGTGCAGCGTCTCTGACATGCTATTTTCGCGCGTTGCCCACCGTAATCTCTAATCGCATGCGGACTGCTTGCGGCGCTTTGGCGACGGCGTATGAATCCGTTCTGTGACGCAGCCGAGGTTTCCATGATTGCGTAAGAGCTCCGCGCATTGGCTACCACAGCACTGCTGGCCCCGTTTGAGATTCGATAGAAAGTTTGCGAAGTCTATTTCTTGCGCAATTACTTCTTCAGTTTCAGTTTATATCGTGAATTAAAGGAACATTTTAGCCAGCTCTTGACGGATCCTTTAGCGGGAGTGAAAGGGGTAACGGCAATAAAACTATTCTAGAAATAAATCGAAGTGGCGGATTTCTCAGTGCCTACTTCATCCACGGGAGACTTTTTTTTCATGCATCCAGCACTGCATTAAACTTATATTAAAGGCCCAAGAATATCCCTGAGGTTTGCAGGTATTTCTACACAGCGCCCTTGTGGTATGGGTAGCTTCGCTTCTCCCTTTGTGGCGAGTATTCTTGCATTTAATCGCGTGTTTGCATTTGTTGGCATGACTGTACGATTTAAATCAAGAGTAGGCACTACGAGTTAAATACAACAAAACAGTACGGAGAGCACTGTGCAGATACACAGCAGGAATCAAGCTGGGTTTATTTTTATCCAGAACAGCAAAAAAATATAACAGAAAGGTAACTCTATGTTGCCTTGCCCGACGTGCAAACTTCTTTGCATTCCACTCGCACGACCACAGTGAATGACCTTGAACAGACGAGTAATAATTACCGGCTGGATAAAGTTTTTGTTCATGAAATATGTGCTGACAAACACGACGCCTAATTTATTTAAAGAAAAACATTCTGTCACTTTTCTTTTACACCGACGAACGAACCCTCGCTATTTTGCTAAAACGGCACTTTCATTCATGTTCGAAAATTAAACTGGTTTATGGTTTATGGGGGTTTAACGTCCCAAACCGACTCAGGCTATGAGAGACGCCGTAGTGAAGGGCTCCGGAAATTTCGACCAGCTGGGGTTCTTTAACGTGCACTGACATCGCACAGTGCACGGGCCTCTAGAATTTTGCCTCCATAGAAATTCGACCGCCTCATCCGGGATCGAACCCGCGTCTTTTGGGCCAGCAGCCGAGCGCCGAAACCACTCTGCCACCGCGGTGGCAGAAAATTAAACTTTAACTGAGTGAGGAATTGCGCCAGAAGTGAGATTTCCCAGACCCAGCTTACGTGTTTTAATATATGAGCAGCAGTTCTATGCTAGCCGTAGCGCCAATGACAAGAGAGCGTGACTGTCTGGCGTGACTGTCTGACCACCTGAGGGTGAAATTAGCCAGTGTTTTTGGCTGAAAACGCACTTTTTGCAAATTTAGTATTTTTTTACCTCATGTACGCTGTTTCATCACCTCTGATATTTGTTATAGGTGCTAGACATCTAAAGAAACAAAACGGTTTTTCAAAATTTCCGAGAGCAAGTTGATATTTAAAACAAAAAACGACAAAAATGACACATTTTCATACTTTTTTTCGATTTTTTAAAAATATTTATGCCGTATAAAGCTGCATGCTCCGAATTATATCGAAAGCCAGAATATGTGCAAATGTCAACGAGAAAATCTGTATAGTGTTTTTCTATGAATTTGAATTTTTTATTAATTATTGAGCAGTGCCCTGTTTCTCGCCTTTTCGAAATATTCAAACTGCCCTCACCTCACGAATAATTTTTTTTCGGCAAAAATATCTCAGGCTTTGAATACACACATTAGGATAAGTGTCCATGAATTTTTTTGAACAAATTGGAGACGGTCGAGCGCAACGTCTGGGACGTTTGGCGTGGACTGACCCAGATAAGTCAGCCTGTCAGGTCACCTATAGCATGGTTGGAAGCTTTCGGCCGTACTCTTCTTTTATAGCGAAATTTATGGCCGCAGGGCATCAATAATGGGTGAAGGTGTGATGAAATATGTAGTAGTGATTAAATGAATGGAAAAAGTCTAGCTGATTTGATGAAGTCCAGTAGAGAACGATGGTACGGTCCCTGCGTCCAGGCAATGCATGAAGCAGGGTTGCTTTGTGAAAGATCGGCTACCATTAGGTGCCGGATCCTTGTAGGCTTGAGAGCTGGGCAGTCCCACAGCAAGTGATGAATGTCGGCTTCAATGTCCTCGTGTTTGCATATCGGACACCCTGGCCGAGGAAACAAATCTCGGTACTGAGGCCACTTCCGAGTGACGGCAGGTGCGAGGGCAACCCCGACCCGGAACCTCCTAAGCGCAACCTCCTCTGCACGGGTAAGACCGCGGGGGAGGGTTGCCGCACACGGAGGGATGAGAGCACGTGTGCGGCGCCGGAGGAGTTCCTTTCGTGATGAAAGGAGGGTAAAATTGTCCAAATGAAGGAGCCGAGGCATTGATGAGCATGGAGTCGCGAGGCGGGTCGTACTCTTGATAAGCTGTCTGCTGTCGCAATGCTTTTGTCCGGAACGTGCTTTAGTGTGAAGTGTCAAACGCATTTTAAATCTTTGAATGCGAGACTGTGTGGCGTCCAAAGGATCACGTCTCAGCAGCAGAAATAGAGGCTTGTGACCTGTTTCTAATAAAGATTTCATATCCGTTAAAAGCTCGTCGAAACGTTCAGCTGCCCACGTCAGCGCTGCCTCTCTATTTGGGAGTATTTTTGTCCCGTCTTTGTCAGTGATATCGAGGCGAAACCAACCGGTCGTCATACCCCGGATTGTTGGCTTGTAAGAGTAAGGCGCCAAGACCATATGACGAAGCATCTGCTGAGACTATCGTCTCGTAAAGGAGGTGGTACCTGGCGTGGCACCTGTCAAAGCCGATGATTTATTTGACCTTGATCTTTCAGAATGCTTGTTCTTGTTGTGGTCCCCAAGACCAGTCACTGTCCTTGCCCAGAAGGCTGGAAGTGACTTAGCAAGATGGTTCATCTTTCCCAGAATAGAACGGACACCTGATACGTTTGCAGCCGGCAGCAAACGGACAAGGAAGGCAAGTGCGAACCCACCCCATGAACGTGGCCGCCGACCGCCGTGCGTAAAAACGAACAGAGCAGTGAATTAAGTGCATGGGAAACACGAACAACATTGCCCACGCACCACAGCCGGCCACAGAAGACTGAGTGCGCAAGGTATAGCCGCTCCAGCGAAGGCACATGAAAGAGATTGGCCACGATAACATTGCTGCGCACCGCGTCAAGTATGGAGTCCCCAACCCAACCGCATGTATCATACTCCATACTGAAAATGCGAATGCTCAAACTGTGAGCTATTCCTACCTGACTACGTTGACGCGCTTCAACTCGGCCAGTCATCAAATACTAGGTTTTACCGAAGTTCACGGCAGCTCCAAATACCCTGCTATACTCGTCGAAAACTTGAAGCAGCCAAATTAAACTCTGCTCATTTTTTGAAATAAAAAGTAACAATGTCCGCAAAAGCCGCTCCCATTAGTAGCGTACTGCGTGGAAGTAAAGGCCGTGGATGCGAGGGTGTCAACGATGGCAGGCACTTAAGCCTGCATGGTAAGTGCGAACGATACAGGTGTGAGAGGCAGCCCTGCCCAACATTACGAGTGAATGGGGGGGGGGGGAGGGGGGGATCGCATCCAACTGTCAGTAGTCAAAGTGCTGTGAATGCCTCCCATACCGTGCCAGTAAGCTGCCGAAATCCTGCCACACACCCGACGGACTGAAGCGCGCTAAAGATCTATATCTATGTTCGAGGTGACAAAATACTTTTCCTGCTCCAAGAAAAACAGGAGACTGCTTGCTTCCCAATAACCTCTGGGCGAAGTCTAACTGTCTCAAGTTGCACACGACAAGTTACAATTGTATCCACCCCGGAGAGAGCAGGCCTAATGGTTACCGACTGGGGTCCCCACCACACCCCTCAAAAGCCCTGTAATCGATTTTAAGATGCGTGATTGGCCTCCACTGTTCTGGCCGAGAGGACTTCGGGTCGCGTTTGAGGAGGACAATTTTTCAACTCTGGAAAAGGCCCATTCCCTTGACGGACTGTTCGCCCGCGGACATGGCCTGTCGTGGCGTCCCATCTTCAACTCGGTGAGACTCTGGCTGTCCCATACAGGGAGAAATGGCGCGCGCACGCGTTGCAGCAGGGTTACATGTCCCTTTACGGTCGACCGCACACTGTCGCCACTCCTCTCTGGTGCCATAATACAAAGGAACCGATACACAACAATATGCGCCCAAATGGGTCCCGGGATTCAGTGTTGGAGACAGGGATAGCCCCGAACATACGCGACATTAGTCGCGAGAAGATTCTAAAAAACGGGTGCTGCTTTTTTCCACGAGACCGCAGTTCGGGCATCGCGCGGAGGGCGCCACGTCCCACGCCGTAATGCGATCAGGAAATATACTTTAAAAATAGATGTTGCGCTAGTTGGATTTGTGACAAATTATGCATACTTTTTCGCGGTACCAGGACAGGAACACAAAGAACCGAGACAAACACGAGCGCTAAATTGCAACTGATTTATTAAGGTAACCACGATGGCATATAAAACCACAGGCCTGCGCGGGCGCAGACTAGCAAGTCACTTGGAAATAGCCAGAGAAAAAAAAGCCATCGCACTAGACGTGATAGAAAATTCACCTCAGCGGTCTACAAGGGAACTCAGGTGTCACTCACACAATCTGATCCTGAATTCCATATAAAACATGCCTCCAAGGTTTCACGAGGTTTTTATTTTTATCACTTCTGCCTAGGACTGACACGCAACGGAAACGCGGTTCACAAGCTCTGCAAGCAACGCAGTGATCAACAAGATTCGCGCGCTCCCTATTAGCCAGGTCTCTTCCATGCTCCCTGAGTCGGTCGTCAACGCAACGCCCGTCTGGCGATGTACACTTTGCCATAAGACAGGGGAATCTTATATACAGCGTTCATGACGAACTCAACAAAACGTTTTTCGTGGTTCTTTTGAGAGCCCCCTTTTTGCCTTCGCATGCGATGCGACCATGCGGCCGCAAAGTTGAGCGAGTTTCCTCCAGTCGAAGTCGCACACGTCAGGAGGAAGGGATATGATGATCTCAGGCCTAGCCACCGCGCCTGCCTGCTCAGTGTTAATTGTTCTTCGGTTGCTCCCTTTACGGAAAGGAGCTCTCATTCACGGGAAGAGGGTGTAGAGAAAACCTGGTTATAAAAAGTTTAGTTGACATAGACACAAGGAACAAGTGGGAACGAGAGGCAAGAGCAGGTTAGAAAAAATTTACACATGTACAGGTGCGGCCAAAATATTGCGGATCATGCTTCGACGTTTGAAATTTTTGAAGCGAAAAGCTTCACTACGCTAGTCAACACCGCGCTTCGCGCGAGCCGGCGTGTGTCGGAGCACGAGTGACGTCACGCACGGCGCAGGTGGCCGCCGCCGACTCTTTCTCTCTATCTCGCTCCTTAAGGTGGATCCGCACGACGGACCGAATCGCAGACCTCGCGGAACGAATCCGTGACGTCATGTTCCGTCCGCGGGCTAAAAGCATTCACACGACGGACGTGAATAGCAGATGACAGAGCGGACGGAAACGGAAAGAGCAGCCAAGCTCTCGACACCAGGGCCCGCTTGCACAAACGCGAGCCTCCAAGTCCAGACTGAAATCCGAATCTCGTCTTATTATAACCTAAGATGAGCCTGGACTTCCCTGCAGACGTAGTGTGCTTGCACGAACCGAAAAATCTGAACTACTCTCCAGACTTAATTCAGACGGTAGGTACTTTTAGTACCTAGGCCGGAAATTTAGCCGCCGACAAGGAACGAGATGGGGAATCGGCCGGAAGTCGGTTGTGAGGGCGACGGACGTTCGCGCTGTCCAATAGATAACCGCTATTTAATGTCAACATCCGGATACACTCCCGCGCTTTTTGAACACTGATAGCTGAACCGTGACCATGGCGGCTCCCATCAATCTCAACCGAGCCGCTACCGCCGCGAGTAACAAACTACTCGTCTTCGTGAGGATTGTTGACAGGCGTTCCCACAAAATCTGGAAAGCGGTGCCAGCCTGTCGTTGCTGCCTCTGAAAGTGCGTCGGCATCGCCTTTGTACATCTATATGCGTTTCGTTGAGCCGGTCGGCTTTTCGGGACCCGTTGGTATGCCCCGTCCTCTGGCTTCGGCGCCGCCGCGGCTCATCCACGGCGTCTTCTAGCCGCGCCCGCACTGACCGTACGCTACGCTTAATTCTTCTCAGTCAAGCGCGACCGTCCAGACCCGTCTCGCCTAGCGGTGATGACCCCTCATACCTAGACGAACCAGGGGGGCGGCCGGCGTATGGCGGTTTCGACAGAGTCACTGCTCCTGTCTCCCACGCTCAGCCGCATTAACTGTCGCCGCAAAACGGGAACCTCTGTGAGTTACGGGAAAGACGTCCCCTCTCCTTCCCTCTAGCTTTGCCGTCGCCTTGGCCCGCCTGCCTCAGCCTGCATGCACGCTTCTTCCCGACACACCGACGGGGATTAACAAGGAAGTCGCCGCTTCTGGACGCGGGGCCGTCAGAAAAAGACGGATGGTCCGAACAAATCCGCGGGCATCCACCGATCCCTTACAGCGAACAATGCAAAACGCTCAGAAAGTAACCTCTGCACAGGGACTTGGTCGGCAGTTTGCAGAACCAAAAGCAACAGCATGCTGCAGTAATCCCTGCATAGCTCTCGGAAGCCGGTTGACTCACAGTCGCAGGAATTAAGTCCATACCCTTTTCCTACCCTTGGTATCAGTATCACCGCTCTCCGTCCCGAAGCTTCTCCTCCCCACTGGGCCTTTAAATTTAAGCTGCAAACCAAACTGCCCCCTGTCGCCCTTGAAGAAGCAGCGGAGCCGGGTTCAAACGTCGGGATACCCACGCACGAACTTCAAGCATTCGAGATTTTCGAGACGCTTTTGTGCGCACGTGAACGGCCAGCAAGCATGGACAGCCAGCCAGCAAACGCATGAAAGGTACACACTGGTCAGAAGATGAGAAATCGGACTTAGTTCGTCTCGTCGGTGAGCAAAGAACCCCACTATTCGCCAAATTTAATTCCTCCATCACTCGAAAAAAACGCGAACAGGCATGGGCAGGCCTAACTGATATACTGAATTGCAGGCATCGAGTCCAAAGAGACGTTAAAGAATGTAAAAAACAATGGCAAAACCTGAAGCAGCAATTGAAGACTGCACTGCAGTGGGCACGCCAGCACGACCGGCAAACTGGTAAGTAAAAAGTTTACCTACTCTTTTCTTCGATAGAACAATCGGACTGTGCACTCAGGTGGTTATCAGTTTTGTCCACCTCAGAATATCTCGATGGCAACTGTGAAGAGGCGCAATATTTTTTTGGCGCAGCGGCATTTAAAGACCGCGCTCAACTAGGTAGATCAAATGCTCAATGCTTTCTTTGATCATCACGTCCTTTGTAGCACGCACCTTCACCCTTGCCACGAGAACATGCACTGTTAACCGCGACAAATTTGGTTTCAGCGCCGTAAATATGCGCGATGCTTGGACAAGGCGTGAAAGAGGGTGGTGTGTCCGGCTGTCGCGCGTACAATGTTTTAGCGGAATGTGCAGCAAAAAAAAAAAGACAGTAAGCATGATAACTTCACCGAAAAGCATGGTTGCTACCATTTCGTATTTTGTTATGTTGCTGTTTCATATTCAAATGCTTACGCTGCACGCGGACAGCCAGTGATGTATACAGATAGCAACTTGATTGCGTTTTATTTGCCTTGGTCTGCAAGCACATGTACAGTTGCATCGTGCGTACTCCCATAACATACCTCATGTGAAAAAACAGAGCATAATAAATACACCTTTAGCAAGAACAGGGAAAGGGAAATTTATTTTGCGCGGAAGCAAGTCCATCAAGCATTCATTGCCAAATATGTCGGTAAGAAAACATTAGAAAACAGTAATACAATGTTTGTATCTGCAATGAATGCAAGAGCAACATGAAGCATCTGATAATTCACAGAAAATCAATATTTGCAATTTTGACATGGCAGGCACATCACAGAGACAATCAATTACATGGCGCACAGAGTATACTGATAAGAATACATACTGAATTAACTTTTCGTGACAGTGTTTCAGCTGCATACAAAGTAATGCATTTTTTATAAAGGTGCATTCATGTGCATGTTCTATACTGAATCTCACTGCAGTATTTTGTGATGCAAAAAGATATTACAGCCACTATGCACTGCTTTTCTTGGTGGAAAAGGACTGATGACTGTCTCAATGAATGTTTGCAGGTGCCGGCCGGAATGAGCACGAGATTCCAGCCCTGCTGGAATCAGTCAGGGATGTCCTCGGGCCTCAGAACCCCATGCTTGTGGGCCTGTCAGGCGGCATAGACCTGAGCGAGTGAGAATTATTTGTTTACTCCAAGCAGCAGTGAACATGGGTGTATTGCTTTAATCAAGGAATCACTGTAGAGCACAAAATTTTAGCAATCATGATAGCAGTCTTCGCAGTTTGCTTGCAAAGAACACTAGGTGGAAGAAACATTCGAGGCCCACATGCTTCCATGTGATGCCTTACGAAACCGCAAGCAGCACACTTGCAAGCTAAGTCTCTGCAAAGTACACAGCCACTGCTTCTGTTAATTAGTGGCGCAAACATGTTGTGATCTAAACGATATTGCCATGCTCTTGTAGAGGTGATGTCGTCCGGATGCTGATTATGCTAGGCTCCAGTAGAGGTGACACTACAGTGCAGCTAGCAGACTCCATTTCACAATCCCTAGCTTCGCAGTGAACAGGAGCAAAATCAGCACTGGGAGGATGGTTTACTTGGCTCAGCCGCAGCTGCAGTGCCCCGGGCACTTGTGAGAAAGGGTGTACATCACACTACGTACATACTAATGCTTTGAAAGCTCGATATTTCGAATGGAAGTAATTCAAACTTTTGGATAATTTGAACCATACTGCTTGACCCTTCCTGGCCCTCCGTCATGTTTGATTACAACAAAAGGTAATGGCTGATGCCTTCTGGAAAGAGAAGCAGAAGGTGAACATTCAACTGGAACTTCGGTTAATTTGAAATGGGGTGGCATCGATGTGTGGGTCTTGATTTAATGAGCTTTTACTTCACATTAGTTATGTTTTATAAAAAAGCTGAAGTTCCTTCATTTTGCTATGTCACACAGTTCAGTAAACAAAGCATAGTCGGTTAATGGCAGAGAATGACGAAGAGTGCAACAACAATCAGCAGACAAGAAGTGGAAAGATGAGGAAACTGCTCTCTCCTGGCTGTTATTGCATTGTTTATCATTCTCTGCTCTGCAAACAGACAGGCAGCTTTCTCTAATGACAGAAATATACTGACAACTTAGTCAGCTGGAATTCATATTAGTGAACGTCACCACTAAGAAAGCTTGTCTTATCTGCACAGGGGCACCACAGGCAACTAGCAGGTGCGGTCATGTGATGCAGCTGTGCCAGGGCCATCTGGACAGCAGACCACAAACACTGGCACTGACTCCACAGAGTACTACACCAATTATATGACATGTTCCTGATGCCGTCGACGAGGACACATTTTACGCTGCTGCTGAGGTACCAGCAGAAGACATAGGCACTGTCGTCACAGCTGCTTATGTGCTAGTAAGCCCACTATCCTTCAACAGCACACAGTCAGATGCAGAGGATGGCCAGACAGCCACAGCAGCAGGTGAAGAAGCTTCTACACACAACGGCCACCAGGTGCAGGACCAGCCGACAGTGAACGAGGCTGCACCTATCAGCAGTAGCAGTCACTAGCAGCAACACACCACACCAGTCAGCAGCACACGGCGGCCATCAGCACCATCAACAGGACAGCCTGCAGCCCTGCCGGCGGCAGTCACACTCAATGCAGCAGGCTGGGCACCTACAGGAGGTGATCTAACTTAATCGTGAGAATGTTGAGCTAGAGACAGCTTCTCTACAGGCACAAAAAAGGGCAGCTGAGACTGTTCAGGCAACAGCACAGACTGCAGCAGATGCGGTAACTAAGATGGTGCATGCAGCCGAACATTTCATTAAGTTTAACGACGCATCTGTTAAAACAATTGAAAAGTTTGGCTGCCTAGCTGATGCACTAACAGAACTGACACAGGTCCAGACTGAACGTGCGAAAATAGATTTATAAAACGCCAAACAAAAGCACATGGAGCACCAGAGCTCACAAACTTTCTGTACTTAGAAACTTGGCACTGGGTGCCTTGGCGAGCATCATTACATTTGAAGTGTTTAGCTATAATGTTTTACTTGTACCTCTCCTATGCATGTCCTTTTTTCAATGTGTGCAGCACTCTCTGTTCATCATGACTGACCGACTCGCCCAACAATGCATTCTCTTAAGTACTGCATAATGTTTATTGTACAGCATGTGCAACCGAAGCGTGGCCTTGTGGTAGGGTATCCGCCTCACATTCGGGAGGTGCTGGGTTCGATCCCCTGCGCCGCCGGGTACCCACCAGTTTTTTGATGGGTACAAGATTTCCCCCGGCCTGGTGCTCGGTTCTTCAGGGGCAAGATGCTTGGGAAAAGGGTCCTGGACCAAACCGTTGCCTTAACGGATCAGAGATAAGTTCCGCTGTCAAGCAACCCTTAATCCACCTCGTGCGGTAAAAGCCCATTTGTGGCTCTTTTTTTACGGTTTGGTCCAGGACCCTTTTCCCAAGCATCTCACCCCAAAGGAGCCGAGCAGCAGGCCAGGGGAAATCTTGTACTTATTAGAAAACCGGTGGGTACCCGGCGGCACTGGGGATCGATCCCAGCACCTCCTGAATGCGAGGCAGATGCTCTACCACAAGGTCACTGCTTCGGTTTTACTTGTACCTCTCCTATGCATGTCCTTGTTTATATGTATTGCCCACATATAAAAAAGGACGAGAAAGGTACACATCAAGCGCTTGTTGTATATCCTTCTCGTCCTTGTTTACATGTGCGCAGCACCCTTTGTTCATTATGACTGACCGACTCGCCCAACAATGCATTCTCTTAAGTACTGCATAATGTTTATTGTACAGCATGTGCAACCTCAGCAGATATTTTCACCCGTAGTTGCTCTGTGATTTAAGTAGACAAGTTTCCACTGTGCATTTCATGCACAGTATGTGTGATGCGTTTTGACAGCGATACAACGTTTCTGTGATACGTTTTGACTGATATTTTTGAATGTGATGCATTTTGACTGTGATACGTTCTGACTATGATATGTTTTCGTTTGGCTTGTGGGGGTTTAACGTCTCAAGGGGACGTTAAACCCCCACAAGCCAAACGGGATGCTGGGAGGGATGCTGCAGCGAAAGGCGGCGAAAATTTCGACCGCCTGGGGTTCTTTAACGTGCACTGACATCGCAGAGTACACGGGCCTCTAGATTTTCGCATCCATCGAAATTCCACTGCCGCCGCCGGGATTGAACCCGCGTCTTTCGGGTCAGCAGCCGAGCGCTATAACCACTGAGTCACCGCGGCGGCTTGTGATATGTTTTGACAGTAAAATAAGTTACTTACGTGCAATAGGGATCACAGCTTGCTTGGCCCTGCTTTTCCATGAAATATACTTCCTTTAAAGAAAAGATATGCAGAGTGAGTTGGGTGGGAAGCATGTGTCAATACTAGCATATTTAATGACCATTACTGCTAGTTGTAAGTTTTTTGTTTGCTCCCATGTATTCATTGCCGCCCGAGAAATTATTCTCCTCGCGTAACGGCGTATGGTAAATTTATAATCACTTAGTATAGTATCAGCATTCGTGATAATGATGGCAAGGGCGATAGACTGCCTGTTCTACCGTTTCTGAGGCTCGTTTTAGTAGTGCCGGAGACTATCAGTCTGACTTGTGTGTCCATCGCCAATGGTGCGAACGCTTTTTTCTGTGGGTTTTCTGCGACATCTGCATATAGCACTTATTCATGTTATCTTTACATTCTG